>OMKZ01053550.1:0-19143 GCA_900302535.1 Neoniphon sammara
AAAAGAGCAGTGTTAGGTTATAAAAGTTATCGTGAAATACTCCATCACAATGTTGAATAAGAAAACTTAAAACATTCTGTTTCCGGGTTTGAACCCACCTCAAGGTAAGAACCATATCATGCTATCAAACCAAAACAATAAAAATCACACCAGTGATCAACTGACAGCTACATAAATTGATTTTTTCTCCCATGTGTAGCCACTGACATACCTTACTTCTTTACACTTAAAACATATAACTCCATAAGATTTTATGGCAGAGTATTTCCCTCTTCATTATTATCACTTGTTTCCTGTGAAACGTTAAATAGTTGATGAAAATAAATAGGAAATGTTATGACACCTGTGGCATGATTGAATCTGCCACTCAACAAAAACCAGCTGAGAACTCAAAAAATGTTTCAAACATACAGTGATGCTTCAACCCAACTTGAAGATGCATTTAACCACACCGACAAACTGTTATTCATCTTTTACAGACATCTTCTGTCAAGATATCTACTATCAAACATTGCTAATGCTTGTCACCACTAGAGGACAGCACAGACTGGTCCTGTTAGTAGCTGAGAAGGCTGCTGAATTATCAACACTTTGGCAGCTTCCTTCAAGTCAAGGCCTGTAAATTACACAGGCATCAACTGGCTTTGACAAGCTAATTTGGTTTTTATCAGTAGAATGGAGGCCAAAGTTCAAGCATAAAAATGCCAGAAAATAATATGGAAGCCATATCTAAAATGGAAAAAACTCGCATCAGTGAGCATTCAGAACCCATGTTTCCTGTAAGCTGATGGTCTGTTGACCAACAACTAATAATTTATCAATACTTTATTAGTTATCAGTCATTTTGTCTTAGCCAGGAATAGAGGGAAGAGGGAAGTTTTTTCTGGCAATTCAGGGATTTTACCACAGCTTATAGATTACTGAACCTATTGATTTTCTTCTAAACTGACAGTCCAGCAGGCATAGACAATAAAAAAAAAAATACAGTATTTCCTAGACGTCATTGTAGAAGCTGGGTGACAACAGGACCAGAAATCCCTCTGAACAAGAACATGAGTTGTCCTCCAGTGTAATTTCATGACGCAAGCCTCTGAGGGGAATCATAGTGACAAATCACTCAAAGGTTCGCAAAGTAATGACACGTGATGTGAAGTCATCATTCATTTTCTGTTGGTCTGTTTTCTGAATGTGTGTAAACGACTTATGACATTTTCTTTTTTGGAACAAAGTCTTCACGACTTCCGTATGGAAACGATTTAACAAAGCCATACTGAACTACTGACCTTATGACGACCACATACAGTAGGTGTGATGTCCGACTGGAGTGTGAGCAGTATCATCGTATTCATATTCAGTGTCTGAACCTACATACTGCACTGACTCTATGAGTGTGTTTACTTGCAAACCAACAACCAATTAACAACTGTAAAGATCCAGTAAATTTCATGTCTCTTTCACAATAATATAGATATACCAGTATTCTTATAAAGGCATTTCAAATGACTCGTCTCGTGCCATATTGGTCCACAGCTGTTGGGCAACAGCACAACTGGTTGCACATCTGAATATACAGTTTTACATGGTAATTTCTGTGCCGTTTTTGACTTGGAAACATCATTTAGCCACTAATATATCAAACTGAGCTTCTATTAGCTAGTTAGCGAGCTAAACAAAAAATCTGGTTGGCTAACCATCGCTGTCTTATTAAAACATCTGATTACTTACTAGCTAACAAAGGAAGGTAGCATTAGCCAAGAAACATAAAAAAGATGTTCTATGTTTTATAACTTCCTTGGTGTTAGCATGTTAACAAGAAATGCGTTAGCCCGCTGGCTAGTTAGCTCGCTAACAGTTTGTTCAGGTTAACTGAGCTGACTCTTGTCAAGGTCCGACTCGTGCTAAAGACAAGACAGTTTAATGTTACTGTATCACAGTAAGCTACATTTGGAAACAAATCTACTTTATTACACTATTCTTTTTCACATAGAAAGTTACTGAATGGATCTACAGACACACCACAAGCTTTTTTTCAGCTAGCGCTCTGTTTCAAGCCTAGCTGCTACAGTATGTTTCAAAATTAGGTATACAGGTTTAATAAAAACAGTGAAAAACAAAGCTGTATAATTTTTGTCATTTTAGCAAAAATATTCAGCATGATGTACGTAGGAAAAATATTAAATAATACGAAAATTAATGATGCATATAAAAATGTATAGGCTTACCTACTTTTGAAATACCTGGTATTATTTGCATACAGTCAATTTTCAAATGTTCCTCCATGACGGTGCCAGCCAAAGTTTCTTGGAAAAACCAGCTGCAAAGCCTCCAGAGGCTACAGTATACTGATTTTAAACGGGATACTAAGGCATTTATCCTGCACAGTTAGGGTGTTTGCAACTTCCCTCTTAATGGTAATAAGACAGAATATTCTGTTCATTCAGGAATACAGGGATGTAAAGTGAAAGGAATGGAATAGGCGACATATCAATGGCTTGTCCCATACAACAAAATAACTGGGATATAAGCTAATATCCAGACTACTGTCTGCATGTAAACACACTATTTCACGACTATTTCACAAATTCCAAAATGCTGCACCAGTGTGGGCCAATGTTACTAGTTAAATAAGTTGTCCAAAAAACTGAGGTCAAATTCCTAGTGTGGCCATTTAACGGTTAATGTTTCACATTGTCTATTGACAGACAGCAAACACAGATTGTGGATAAAGTTTGTAAATATTTCTGTGGACTATCATACACACAATGCCTAATCTGGGACCTAGATGTTCCCTCTTGGATTTGATGTGACTTTGAAAACTGACATGAGCTACACCTCCATCCAACTATCAAGAGAATGTGTGCAAACAAATAAAATGCAAATAAGCTGGGTTGAATAGAGCGAACATACAATCTTGAACATAAAATAGAGCTATGTCAGAAGGTACACATCAACCACAAAAAATCTTCAATTAGTAGTGAGCAAACTGTTAGTGCCAGTTTATGTTGGTCATATTTCTTGGAGATTTTTCTTGAAGATAAAATCAAAGAAATGCACTTCCTGATAGAATAATGTTCAAAATTCTGTGGCAGACAGAAATTTAGAGATCACCTTTTGCTGAAAATGTCACTACATCATTATTTTGTCAACAACCGTAATTCCTGCCAATCTGCTTATCATGTAATTGCTTATTTCAATCTCAAGCATGCGCAAAAATTGTCTGCAATACTGACAAAATTTTATCGAAATTTACCTTTTTCAAAATCAGCTCATCATAATTGGCATGATTGAAAATACTTAGATGGAAATCCAGCTATTCAGACTTCAGCCTATGAGACCGAAATTTTAAAAGCTCCAGTTGAATCGTGGCTACCGTATGTGCCACTTTTTCGGTTTTTGTTTTCACAAGTGAAACAGCCGGTGACCTCGTTTGAGTGAATGCACGTACACACACACACTGAGTCAAAATGGCATCCATTCAGCAGCAACATCACAGCCATAGAAAGGTAGAAAGGTCAGGTGGCGTGAAAAGTATCTCGCAGAGTTCACAGAACAGACTCGATGGCCTCCGGCGTGGCCGCTAATGCTTTGGTTTGGTGTGTGACGAGTGGCGAGGTCTCCTCCTCCGCCTGCACATTGGCCACCGCCTCCACCCGCACCTCCGCCAGCTCCTCGTCCTCCTGCTTCCCCAGCTGCTGCTGCTTCTTTATCTCCTGCTGGTTGATGTGATGGAGGATCCCAGCGCCCAGAGCATCGCCCTCCACGTTCACCACCGTGGTGGTGCGATCCCTGTACAAACACATGAACACACCAAGATATGAAGTGGTTATACAGGGCTGAGGGAACACAGAGGTGAGGGAACGTAGGGCTGAGGGAACATAATGCAGAGGGAACACAGGGCTGCAGGAACATATGGCTGAGGGAACTTATGGCTGAAGGAGCATGGGCCTGAGTCAACATATAGCTGAGGGAACACAGGGCTGAGGGAACATGGGCTAGAGGAATACGGGGCTGAGGGAAAATTGAGCCATGGGAACAAAGAACTGTGGAAACACTGGCATGTTCCCATCTCAAGATAAGGTGTTTCCTGGAGATCTGGAGATAAACCTACTATATTCTCAATATAATCTTGCAAACGTCTTGTAAACATCTCTTGTCCATTTATGGTCAAACTGAGCCATTTATTTCAACTTGTTCATTCTTAGCCTGCTGCTATTTGACATGCAGAAGCCACTAAATGATGTTTGGCTGCAGACAAATCCAGTAGATTTTTATTTATGTATGACACTGGTTCTACTTTTTTCCCCTTACTGAGAAACACTTACTTCATTTGGTGAATGTGTGTGCTTATGTGTGCATGTGTGTTTGTTTATGTTTATGTTCCCACAATCATATAAGAGTCAGGGAATTCAGTCATGTTTTACTCACACAATCCAGTCAACAGCCAGCATGAGCGACAGGTCGTTGGTCGGTAGGCCGATGGCCTCCAGGATGATGGCGATGGTGATGATGCCGCCGGCCGGGATGCCAGCTGCGCCCACACTGGAGGCTGTGGCCGTCACTCTGGATGGATGATAAAGATCACAACAATATTAGTGCTGAAATGTATAGTCAAATGATCGATTAGCTGATAGACAGAAAATTAACCAATTTAATAATTTTGATTGTCAATTAAACATTTTAGTCACTTATCAAGTAAAAATACCAAACATTTTCTGATTAGAGTTTCATAAATCTTTTCTCTGCTTCACGTCATTATAAAGAGAAAACATTGAGGGTTTTTTTGGAAGCTGATCAGACTAGTTAGAAATTTAAAGACGTCACTTTGGACTGTAGCACTAAGGCTAGGGTTACACTAGTCCACACTAATCCAGAGAATTGGAAAGCACATCTTTATGTCACTGGAAACGGAGCTTTTCAAATATGCTCTCCCAAACGGATGGATTTGAAAATGGCAGGTTTGTGTTTGAGTGTAATAGTGAAAACAGGGAAAATGTAGGGTGACAGATATCTCAAAATGCATTGACCAGCAATAAAAGTCAAGAAATCACACCCCCTGAGTTGTTAGGTTAGGTGTGAAACACCTGAAACCAGTTATTGGAAGGCTTATATAAATTTTATGCATAGATGAGCAGCATCTGACACCTCATGGACCATATATCCCACTGATCCTTTGCTCCACCCCTTCACTCACAGGATGGTGAAGATCTGTCCGGCGTTCAGCTCAGCGTTGTTGAGCTGAGCAATGAAGACAGCAGCGATGCACTGGAAGATGGCCGCCCCGTCCATGTTAACAGTGGCTCCGATGGGCAGGATGAAGCGGCTGATGCGTTTGTCCACGCCGTTGTTCTCCTCAACGCATTTTATCATGGAGGGAAGAGTTGCTGAGCTGGAGAGAGAGAAAACAAAATGCATGCAAATACAAAGAAGGGCTAGATAAAGCTTTAACACATCTGCTGTGTGCAATTCAACTAAGAAATGAGCTCCAACTTGTAAAAAAAATTTCTGAATGGTCATGCAATTTTTGAAATTACCAGTTGGAATTTCAGCTTTGATTTCAGAGCTCCGGTTTCTCTGATTTCAGTTCAAGTGATGTCAGAGTAGACAAAAATTGATTGTGGAAAACCAAATCACACCTTGTTGTTTGTGGTAAGAATTGAATCATTATAAGAGTGTTTATTTTCTACTTGAGCAAATACTGCTGCATACACTTTTAGAAGATGTGGAGTTTCTTCTTCTTTGTGGCAGTCTTTTGTTCCCACGGCTGCCAAATTAGTGCTACAGGACAATTACAATCTTACTGACTGAACCTTTAATTTATGCTGTAGGCATGACATTTGTTTTCATTTTATTAAAGTGCTTTTAAGTGTAATGTATTTGTACTAATGTATTTGGTTGTGTTCGTGGGAGCACTGGAATCGGTAGCTTCTTTGCCATGGTCACTTACACTGAAATTCTGCTTCCTTATCATGAACACGCACAGAGGACCGCCTCTTTGTGGAGTTCCCTCTCCTGATTGGATAAAGTGGGAGGGATACCGGAAATTTTAACTTTCTGTTTACTGCTGGGCGGAGGCACTGGCAGACCCATGTTACTGAGCAAACACTCTATATCAGTGATTGCTGACAGAAGGTAGAACTATTTTAAAACTTATTTGAACAAAAAAATATCACTTACAGCAGCTTGAAAGAAACATGCTGTAACATGCTGTATACGCAAAAAACTCCTTGATGTCCCTGTTTTCATCCACTGCCGCTGTATTCTGTTTTCTGCACCCAGACTTCAGTGTGAAATTAACACCAAAAACATGGATGAAGAAGCATTTTTTTTTTTGCAACAGCATACATGAAAAGCTCTCTAGCTTTAGCTCCAAATCAATATAAGAAGCTACAATTTGCAGATTGCTCCAGCTGGATTAAGAGTACAGCTACTGTTGGTGTTATAGTGGAGTTTTGAGAAAGATTTTAGGGCAAAAGGAGCTCACAATGTAAATGCAAAACAGGATTTGAAATGTCAGGATTATTAAACCAGGTCACAGCGGCTGTTCTTCTGTATGTGTGTGTGTGTGTGTGTGTGTGTCTGAGAAGTCATTTTTACCCTTAGTAAATTATGCAAACTTGAAGATAATTGTGGGAATTTGTAAACTACAGGTTACAAATTTTACATGATGGCATACCTGGAGCAGGTGGCAAAGGCGGTGGTGAAGGGTGTGATGAGGCCTGACAGGAAACTGAAGGGGTTCTTGCGTGTAAATCCAAAGTAGATGAGGGGCAGGACGATGCCTCCATGGATGATGTGTCCCAGGATGGAGGCAAAGATGTACTTTCCCAAGCTGGTGACCAAAAGGACCACATCCTCCATCTCAACGATCTTACTGCCCACCAGGAACATGATGCCAAAGGGGACGTACCTGAGAGACACAAGGGTCAGGAGCTTATCAGGAAGTATAAACACTGGGAGAGAGGTTGAAAAGAAACTGCAGGAACAAATAAGGCAATATTGTTTTGCTTTTTGAATTCCTCCATTCAGTGCAAATGTTTCATCTCTCCAAACCCCTCTCTCGTACGATGCATCCCTGATATAGTCTCAGTTTACCCAAGCAGAGGTGTGAGGAGGTCATTGCATAATCCAAGCTATTAGCAGGGTATTAAACTGACTTTTTCCCGCAATACAAAACATGGGCATCAGGAGCCAAATTCAGGTCAGTCAGTCAGTCATCAGACACTTAAAGGCCCCTTCACGATAACTCCACGCCCATGCCCTCAACTCCATTATGTCCAGTGACTTGTGCCAACAGATTTTTGAAGCTCAGTGAAGCCCTTGCACCTAAAATTGAACAAATTTGAACTTTTTTTGTGGCACCCTGTAATGAAATTCCCACAAGTCTAATATGAAGGAGAAGCTAAGCAGGCACGAAGTGAGGAAAAATTGAGGAGAATCTCAGCTTCATGATCAGGACTATTATATGTACTCTGATTGCCACAGACCACAATGTGGGAAGAATTCCTCCAAAATGAAGGAATGCTCACTCATTTGCATGATGTTACAGTCTCTTAGTGAACTGATTAAGATATTTTGATCAGATCCCAAAAACATATCCGTGAATATGTTTTTTTAGGATTAGGGTTAATATGTTAATATGGTTAGGGTTATGGGTAAATATATTACCAATGGTACTGACTTTGGTTTCAATGTCCCTTGATGATCTAAATACTGTTTCAGAATTTTTTGCTGCTGCCAAGAAAAAAAAACTCTAGGGCAATCATTGAATACTTGTACTTTGTTGTTTTTTGTCAAAGAAATGATAAAATTCAAAGATCATGAATACTGTCACAAAACATCGCTTACTGACTGCCTCAATCCAAAAATACCGGAAATGCTTCCAGTGATCAAGAACTCATATCAGTCCAACTTTACTCACCACATGATCCAAGAAACCAGCACCATGGTGGCCTCATTGAAGGCATTGAAGAAACGGATGAGCTCCTCTCCTTCATCTCCCAGCTTCCTCAGCGCCACGCCGAACACCATGGCAAACAACACCAGACCCAGGATGTTCATGCCATCTGTGTCTGTACCAATGGGCACCTCAAGGAGTCAGAAACAGAGAAGAGATCCATGATCACTATAGAAATTGTGTGGTAACCCAGAAAACCTCTTACATCTGCTCTTGAAAACCTCTTTCTTGGAGTATTTCATACATTCTTAAAAGGCTCTTTACTACACCATGGAGGCCTGTGGAGAACCTTTCTAAAACGGTTCTTTACAGCTGCACAAACAGTTCTGCTATGATAGAAGCCTAAAGAAACACTTTCTGATTCCATCTACAACTTTTTTTTAATCAATTGGCCTAAGAAGATAGAGTTGTAAATAAGCAAAAAAGAAACAAAGACAAAAAGAAAGACATTGCCTTGTGTAAAATACTGATGAGAAATCATTCCTTCATTATGTGTTAGATGTCAGCACTTTGACTCATGGCATCAAATGCAAAGTGTAGAAGGAGCCACAAGTTATCTCATTTCATTCTCTTCGTCAACTCTTTGATCCGACACATTTGCTTTTCCCTGCACATCACTGAATCTTGGCAGTACGCGACTGTGCAACCCAGCTGACTCCAGCTGAAATGAACTGTGTTTGTCTTTGTGGCTCTCAGAAAAGCTGCAGTAGAATAGAAAAGAAGAGGCCATCATGTTCCAAACAACCATGTACACTTGTCTGGTGCTCATCAGAAGAATTGCTGTAGCCTTTTACATGGACCAGAAGTCATGGTGTTTAGGTGTTAAGCAACATTATCTAAGTCCCTGTGGTATGTTCGAGAAGTGTTCATTCAGCATGACATATGCTGTATCCCAAGAAACCATAGGGTCTCGAAAAGAATTTAATATAAAGTTTAATGGGTCAAACAAAGCTTGGCTGCACAACACAAGCTGGCATTTTGGAGATCTGAGGTTTTCATACGACAGCCCTGATATATTGTCTAATTTTAAAACTTGTCTAACAAGCATTGTGCCAACTTTCAACACATCCACATGTGTGTTTCAGGGACAACATGATACCTGTGTTATATAAACACATCTTTTTATAGAGTGCAGAGGGGGGTGATGGCTCAAATGGCCAAATGGATGGGTTATGGGGGGTCGATAGGTTTAGAATTCAGTGGGGATTCAGTGAACAGGATGATGGGTAACAGAGGGGACAAGGACAAATCCTGAGTTGAGTCCTCTGCCATTGTCCTGGGCGCTCCCACCACTACACCAGCCTCATCCCCTGGCACCGGGAAATGGTACACCAGGGTCCACAGACAGAAAAATACCACTGGCCAGCGCCAAGAATGCAAGAATGCTTCCCCCAACTGTTCCCCCATACTGGGTCAATGGGAGCACAGCCACTGGGGGAGAACTTGTAGGACTGCTGTGGTGCATTTTAATGCCAAATTCCACTGCTAAAATCCAGGGTTGGTGGTCCTTGCTGGTAAGATGTACAAAACAATAAAACCAAGACTCCAAATTAAAACTGTTGTTTCTGGTTGGTTATTTGCGATTCTTATCCTTTTTACTGACACATAAAAAGAGGGTTCTTCAAGGGTTCCTTGGTTAGGGAAGAAAATCTATAGGAAAGTGTAGTGACTCAATCAACTATTTGATTTGTTAAATAAAACAAAGGAAATCAGAACAGGGGTGCATTCACATGTAGTTTTTTTTACTGTGCACTTCCAAATCAAGAGCTTTATCTTCAGGCTCAGCTTCACCATGGCAGCATACCAGACTGTCATGGTGAAGGGTTCTTTATTTATTGGATGATCTTCATTCCAACCCTCACCTGTGGTCACAAGCTTTGGGTACTGTAGGTTCCAGAAGAATGAGATCGCAGATAACAGCAGCTGAAATGAACTTCCTTTCCGGGTCACCCATAGGGATAGGGTGAGGAGCTCAGACATCTGGAGGAGGAGCTTGGAGCAGAACCGCTGCTCCCCCACGTTGAAAGGAGCCAGTTGAGGGGGTTTGGGCATTAAATCAGGTTGCTTCCCAGATGCCTCCTTGTAGAGGTCTTCCAGGCATATCCAAGTGGGAGGAGACCTCGGGGCAGACTCAAAACATGCTGAGGAGACTATCCCAGCTGGCCTGGGAATGCCTCAGGATGCCCCAGGAGGAGCTGGTGGATGTGGCCAGGGAAAAGGTCATGTGAGCTGCCCTCCAAAGACTGCTACCACAGCAACCCTGTCCTGGTTAAGTGTCAGATGATGGATTGATGGATGTGCACTGCGCACTTTAACTTTGTGGATTCTTGGTCTCAAAAAGAACACCATGCTGATAGTGACATTAAAATGAATTTGTTTACTTTTTGTCATGTCAATCAAATGTATGTGGTCCCGCTCTTAAAAAAACATGCAACCATGCAGACCGGACATGCTTTCTCTTTTTCAGCATGTGAGCAAAACCTTCCATTTGAACGCACTCTAATTAAACCATTGAGGTTCTTAAAGTTCCTTTACATCTGTTGATTTGGAGCATATCATGAATTCTTGAAGGGTTCTTTCCAGCACCATGATGGTCCTCTGTGGAACTACTTGAGCATGGTTCTATAAAGAACCTTTGTTAAAGGGTTCTTTATAGCACCAGGAAGGGTTCTGCTATGGTACAAGGCTGAAGAATCATTTTCCGGTAGTATGTTGAAACCTTTTTGTCGACGAGTCTTAATGTCTTCATCTCTGTCTCTGTTACTCTCATACCCAATTTTCTTCTCTTTCTCACAAACTAACAAACACATCATACACTCACTGCAGATCCAGCCATCCGCCACATCTGAATGTGTTGGGACAAAAGCTCAGCGGCATTCTGGGAATCTGCGGCCAGCAGTCTGCCAGACAGCCGGGGAGGCAGTGTTTGTTCTCTGTTCAGACTCTCTATTCACTTCATTTTCCTTTCAGGCAGAGTCCAAGTGGATGTCTGCTTGGTCAGACTGACCAGCACACTGACAGACTGACAGGCCTGGCCGATACACTGAAAAAAATCTTAGCAAATGATTTTATCTTTTATCCAGACTTGCTGGTAAGAGTCAGGAGCATCAGTCTGATGCTGCTGGGGACAACAGCTTTTTCTTCACAGTGGCATTAAGTAATATCTGTGTCCTCTATTGACTTCAGTCACACTTTAAACTTTGTGTTGCTTTTCCACTTCTTAATGACAAAACATTTCAACACAGCACATTGTTTTTACCATATCTTGTTGCTGAAAAGTAACACAAATGTTTATTGTCCCAAAGAAGACAGATTTGTTAACAGTCTTCAATTTTTATCAGTCATTACAAACACATGTTGTGTGACTGAGTTTGTTTCAAACCCACAAAACTTTATTTTAAATTCCAGTGAAGATCCCAAGCTTTCTAAAGATACCATATATGTCACGCTGAAAGTGTACAAAATGATGTACAAGACATCTCGATTTCCATTTGGTGTAATGGTGCAGCCATAAAAATGACATCTTGGGTTTAAATATTTTATTCGGTATAAGTGTGATGTAGCTTCAATGAAAAGCTGGAATGAACACATGCAGATAATCTGCAACATGATTGTACATGATGGAAAGAATTTTTTTTGTTCTAGCTTTGAAGCTGCTAAAGGGGAAGTTTAAGGGGGAAATTGGAGTTCAACAAGTTGAATTGACACATAATTTTGTGCAACAGCCAGAACAAACTGCAAAAATATCAACAAGTCTCATCTTCAACATCTGGAAGAACAATTGCCATTTGAGCTGAAGTCCAGAATGCAGGAATGGTCTTCTTGACTGTGATTGCTTAAAATGACAAATTTATCATGTTCCACCTGCTCACATGACCAAGTTCAAGACGTCAGCAGTTGAATAACCTTAAACCCACTCCCCCGTAAACCATAGCCGATGTCCATTCCATTAGCGCTTCACACCATGCTTATTCAGTGCATTTGCATCTATGGTACACTCTGCTCCTTTTCTCTGTATTTGCCCATTTGTCCTTGTTGTAATGCTCTCTCAAGCAGACAACAGCCAAAAAACCTGCTCAGGTCAAACAAGCTCTCCAGTGATCAGCTGCTTTCTCTTATTAACTAGATATTTGTTTGAGCTGCAGCCTCGCTTATCCACAGACAATAGAAGCTTAGCTGAATTTCCCTGTGCTTGAATTTCTGTTCTTTTAAAAGGTGCTATGTTTAGCATTTTTAAACATCATTATATCATCACAAAATTAATTGTGCTACCCTGCTGTAATTACTGTGAACAAATGAGAACATGGAGGAGACAATTAGTAGCCTCTATAGTTTATTACAAACTCATTGTTTAAAGAGATGGATCAAGTCAACCAATCTTTTCAGACCTTTATTCAGCATATCTATCATTAAATTGTAATATTTTGGCTATCTCACAGTAATTTCGAAGGGCAGCTTGCATGGTTTGTGTTTCTTAAAATGTTGGCTTTATACTGAGCATTTCATAGATTTAATAATGCTCTTCATAGAACCATAAAGTGTTCTGCTATTGTACAAGCTGAAGGAATCACTCTCTGGTACTAAATAGAACCCTTTTCTTAAGAGTGTATAGAGCGGTTCCCCAATGGAGAGCAAACAGAAATTTCTGTGTGCAAGGTTATGCTAGACACGATGTCACAATTGGCCTTTCTGCGGCCATAAAGTGCATAAATGATGTCATAATGGACGGTGTGATGTCACAATACACTGTGCTTTTACAGGACACCTCTGTTAGTACCTTTTGATAGAGCATGGTCCCGTTGGTGTCGTTTCCCGTGGCGACCATCTTGTAGTCTGTGGCATACTGTAACATACAGGGAAAAAAACAATTAAAGTGGATGGAGTTTATTTTGTTTCATACTTTTCATTCATATATTTCTGCTTTGTGTCTCTGTTGTTGAATTCGCGGTGGTTATGTTATGCTTCAATATGCACAATTTGCTATATTATTCTATACTGTAACCTATTTCTAACTGCTGCTGTAATGTCCTGATTTCCATACACAGATAATTAATGTTTACTGTCAACATTTGATCAGATGTCAACGCAGCAACAGTTAAACTTTGTCACATTCAGTTCAAAACATTGTAACTCCAGTTTTGGTGAATTTTCATGTTTTAACATTAACTGAAGGATTACATGGTTCCTTGATGGAGTGAGAAAACTCTACGACCACTGGGCTTTATGAGGCCTTTTCAAATCCAATTTGAAACTACAATAAGATTTTGGAGATACAAGATTTTCACCCAACAAGAGCAATTGGTTGAGTAGAGTTTTTTTTTTTTTTTTTTTATCTTAGCATGTCATTAACAGAAAACTGAAATGGAAGTGAAAATTAAAGAACTGATGATACAGCTGCAAAAAATGATTGTGCATGATGTTGTGCATGATTATGTTGAGAATAAAGTGTGTGAAGGGGGTTTGGGGTGGGATACCAGGCCTTTTTTTTTATAGCACGTCAAGCCAGTTCCTTCAGCTCTTTTCAGTTGGAAACAAGACGAGCATCGCTGCAAAAAAGCTGCTTTAGAGCGGCGCTGGCAGTCACTACACTCAGACAATGACACTGAGCCTCTCTCTCTCTCTCTCTCTCCATTTCTTTTAATCCCCCCATATAGGATGAAGGCCCCAAGTAGCGAGACAGACAGACTTTGAATTAGACTAGAGCCTCTTTAAACGAAAATGCTTGGATACACAAGACACACATGGTGGTGACCCAGTGATAAACTAAATCTTGCAATCTTATCTCATGATTTTAAATGTCTCTTTAAACCTCACATCCTCTTTTACAAAAACAGATCCCCTGATCACGGGACAAACTCTATACCTGCCGTGATACTGATGCTGCTGGAAGAGATTTACTTTAATGCCCTGAAACATCTTTTTAGCTGCATGTCAGCTCGTGTAAATCTCCCCTCTTCTCTGCTTTCTTGGTTTAATCCAGAGCTGGAGGCTGTCCAGGGGGCCTCTACCACAGTGTCTGCTTGTGGGGTGTATATGTGTGTGTATGTGTATGTGTGTGTGTGTGTGTGTGTGTGGTATTGAACTCGGTGGCCTGTTGCACTTTGAAACTCCATTTATTCTCCCTATGAGAACTGGGTAACTTGTTCGTGACTTTATCACTCACCGCCCCGGTTTAGGAGATTTTACAAAGGCAACTGGTTAGATTAAGTATAGGTGCATGTGTGTGAGTCTATGTGTGAGAGCAAGTGTGTACACCTGCCTTTAAGTGTGTGCGTGTGTGTGCATAACCATTTTGTGTCCCTGCATCCCCAAATATTGAACTTTCCTGACCCTTATTTTAGTGCTAACAGCCACAACCATAATTCTAGGAAGCAGAGCACGCTGCGTTCAGGAGCAGCGAGGCGAGGCCGGTTGCTAGGCTGGCAGGAACGGAATGATTTCGCCATGGTAACCGCTGGCGAGGGACAAGGGAAGGACGCGTTCGAGCAAGCAGGGGGGAGCGGCGGCCTCTATTCTGAGCGTCTCCTCATTAAGAGACGTTATGAGGCTCTCAGTGCTAAAAGCGAAGATTTATAACGGCTGTAAATGAACATGGAGGTGTATCTGCAAAGTGACTGTGCTTCCAAGTGTGTGTTTGTTGCATATATTCTGATAACAAACCACACAATGCAGAAGTACTAAGACAGACATGAACTGGCGATAAAGAAGAGAAATGGTGAAAGAGTCTGAAATCAAGATAAAAGAGGTGAAGGGCTGGCACTTACAGAGCGGAAAGCAGCAGCCACCAAGTTAGCTGGGAACAAGTTCCTGAAATGTAAAAAGAGAAAACATTAAAAAGTGGACAAAAGAGAGTGAAACATCCTAACCAAAAAGTACTTCAATCAATTATATAAACCTCCTCTCAAACCCATTTGGGATTTTCATAATTTGACTTTTTCCAGTATTACTGTTTTTTGTTGCATTTCTTTTTATTGCCTGGTGTAACTTGTGTTTATCTTTGATGTATGTTAAATCGTTAAAATCGTTGTTATCACTGTTTCATCCAAAACCCGAGGCCAAGGATACAAGTGCCGCGGTAATGTTTAAACATTTCAAGTCCCGTGACAAACTCAAACAGTGGCCAAACACAAGCCTCAAAGGTCTACGAGGCGTTCAGGACAGCCTGGTAAATTGTTTACAGGGATAGTTTGCCACGACACACTGCCCACACTTTGGCTCTTTTCCCAGGATCCTCCACCAGGACCGACGTCTCCGAAACCACTGTCAGAGCAGCTATGTCAGTTGTGACCCTCCGTCTGGTTCATCATTTACTAAACCAGGATGATGAGCTCCTGAATGTTTTCTTTATTTTGACTTTGTTTTGACTTTATTAGATCAGGTATTCTCTATGGTCTGGCTCAGTGAAGCCTGATTATGACTAACCATGGATGTTTAATGTTTATACCTTATAATGACTGATTCATCATGTTATTGAGTGTTGACAACATCATGAAAAGTGTTGGTCAGGTCTATGGGTAAAAGTTTAATTTGGTCTCTGCTTACTGTATCAAGGAGTTTGTGTTTTTAGACAACATAACCAATCATGCATGAGTGTGTGTGTGTGTGTGTGTGTGCGTGTGTGTGTGATGAGTTATTATTTGCCTGGTATTTTCCATACATACAGTATGTTCTATGTATGGAAATTTGGCTGAGCCCATGCAAAGGCACTTTAACTGTACAGAGCAGCTGATGCATTGGAGCTGCAGAACAGGTGGTGCATGTGCTTAAGTACTGTAGGAATTCAAATCTTCATCCACTTACACACTGTACAATACATGATCAGGTATATTTAATGCAGACATTGTTACAGTTATTGCATGAAATCTGTCCTGTTTTTATAGACATTTTACAGACATTCCATTGAATGCATCAGGGCTTCCTCACTACTGAAATCTGTCCAATCAGGCCAGTTCACAGCACTTGAACTGCCTCCAATCAGCAGCTTAACCTAATTTGAATGAGAGGAGCTGCTGCTGTCGGCCAATCAGAGTCAGGGATTGTAAGAACTTCAGTTTTTCACATTCATTCAAGTTTACCTGAAGCACAGTGTCATGAAGGCCATGATGCCTATCCTGCAAAACTACGCCTGAGTGGAATAATATTAGATGTTTAATTGTATTTCTTGACAAGTTGATCTTGTGTCATTTTGCTAACAAAGGCTGCCAGTAGCAAGATCCAGAGAAAAACACAAGGCATAAAGTCCTGGTTTGCAATGAAATGATGGAAATAATTTGAGGAATTTATCTTACTGGCTAATGCAGCCAATCAGGCATGTTTTAGAAAGGGCTTGCTGACATTATAACATTAATCTGGAACAATGAACCACTATTACTCCAGTCACACAATATAATTCTCCCTAATAAGCATCTCATTGCTCCTCATTGCTCTGTTATTGAATTGGTCTCAATGAAAATAAACAGACATTAATGATTTGTTTTTTGTTTCATATTTTTCAGTTAAGGTGGCAGCATGTCTTTGCTCTCTCTCTGCAGGAAACCTCAAAATGGCTTTGAGTCTGCATTCCAAGGAAATGGAGAAATTGATCAAATTCACCTTTGGAAGGATTTAATTTATCATGCACAGCAATATAGGCTTTAAAATAGACTGAGCACAATTCTTCTGAAGATTCACCATAGAACTTTGTACACTGTCATCTTTACTACATCAACAGTCTTTCTATATGATGAAACAATGACAAATGGGGGTCTTTTATTTTGGAGCAGAACAAATTATTTCTTTTTTTTTTTTACTGTCAAATGAGGGGAACAAGCTTCTGCACTACCTCGGACATTACAGAGGTGTGTTGTTCTTTTTTCTTTAACAGTTTATGTGGGCACTATACTATGGTGTCCTTCTTCAATAATATTTCATTTTAGTGAAAAAAATGTAAACAGGGGGTCTTTTATTTTGGAAGTCTATTTTCTTGTGTTTCTTTTCTTTCTTCTTCTTTTAAATGAGGGTAACAAGCCTCTGAACTACTTTAGCAGTGATGGAAGTGTGTTGGCCTTTTTCCCTGACAGTCTGAGTGGGTGCTGTTCTATGGTTTACCTTCATTGTGCAATAAATAAACAACTGAATACACAAATAAATACACAACTGAGCCTTTTTTGCATCTGTGCGTTTGCTGCAACATGATCCTCTCTGGAATGCGTGTTCCTGGTTTCACTCCCACTATGTTGTGCAATGCAGTGCGAACTATCCTCATTTCTATTCCCATGGCCAGACCATAATCATGTAATTCAGGCCATGACCCCGTCATCCCTATGAACTTTCAATCCAGGGCCAAATGTTGGTAAAACTGGGGCCAGTTGGCAAATCTGTCAACCCTGCTTGCCATTTTGGCCAGTAGCCACAATGTTCTCAATCAGTTCTTTCTGTTCTTTGAAAGCACACAAAAAAATTACTTTGGCTGCTAAGAAATTAAATGATCTGGGGAAATTCTTGTTGCCAAAAAGTTTAGTTTTACCCAAGGAGGTGGTCAGTGTTCCCTTGGCGTCACATGACAGGACTGAGGATCTGGATTAACCCGGCAGGGGAAACCTGAGCTGAGAGCAACTGTGGTTTTCCCACATGGCCTGTAAGCCTGTGGACTCTCTGTGGACTTATTTTTAAAACTGTCAGATTACATAACTAACTTGATTTCCTCATTAATCGAAGCCAAACATAACGCTTAATCCTTTAAATTCAGCGGGCAGCAGGGAGTGGCGTTCCTCGACCAGCGACACATTGTTTTGGGGTTCAGATTATTATTCCAACTACAAAATGCAGTGCTGCTTTCTTTTCAGATGACGTCTCTATAGAAACCAAATACTGGTATCAAAACTCCTCACATCATCCATTCATAACACATTCAACAATATAATCAATAGGAAAACAGTTTTATCAGAAAGTTTCACAATTCTGTTTTCCATAATGTGATTTTAGGGTTTTTGTTCCTCACAATTTTAGAAATATGATGAAATTCTTGCGAGCTACAATATTGTCAGTGAAAAAAAGATGTCCAAAAGATTAGCTTTTGAGGAACTATGACAAATGGCTTTGTTTTAAACTGGGCAGAAGTGATGACGGTGTAAACTGAAACATTTCCCTCTTCATTTTGGGCACACTTTCACTTGGGTCACATTTTCTTTCACTTCAGCACCTTCTGTAATTTTTTTTTTTAAATTTTGCATCAGTGAGCTTCTATGTTGGAGTTTTTTTATGGCCAGTCCTTTTCACCAGTCTTGGTGGAACCATACACTTTACAAATTACCCAGCTGGGTTTTAAAAGTGTTTCATCAGTCAAAGAGTGGTAGATTTAGAGGAAGCACATAATCCTTCCACTGAGGCGAACCATGAAAACCACCAAAACTAGAGTTACAAGTCTTTTATGTGACAATTGCAAAATGTAATATTTCAGTTTCACATGTTGCAGGTTTGTCATGTTTATCTATGAGTGACTGAGTAAGCATGAAAAAGCACTGATGAGCAAAAAGAAAGCACTAATATATTTACTGTTGAAGCAATGACTCCATCATCAGCTCTTTGGCTTTTGCTGGGTTTAGAAAACTGTGAGAACTTTTCTGAGCACATGTTAATTTGGACAATTTTGTGTGTACTTCCCTTTCTACCTTTAGGTTTTGCAGGGGAGTTTTGTCTTGAACCTGAAGTTGAACTTTTTTGGGGGGGGGGGACTGTACAGAATTTTGTATTATGCATGGAACAACAAAAATGTACGATCAGTTTTCAGTTTTGCAAACTTTTTAAGGGTTTGGAAAGCTGTCAACACTTTGGACTTTGGTTTGGAGAAATGTGTCAAATCAACTAAGAAAAGCTGTGTCTTACGGCGTGTTCCCACCAAACGCGATGAAAGCGATTTATTCGCGCATAAAAAACCATTTCTTCCGCCGTTTCATTCTCTCGTCGACCATGGCTGAGATAACCACCATCGCTGCACTGTACCTGCTCTGGAGAAGTTCCCAGCTTCTTCTGCGGGCTAGGCGCCGACGTCGGTTCTACAGAGGCGGCGTGAGCTCGGTGAGTTCCACCGTCTCGGTACTTCAGGCTAACTGTTGCCCAGTTTGAAGACCTGCTAGCCAGGGTTAGTGCCAGGATCTCCCGCCTGGATACCAACTATCGGCGCTCCATTCCAGCTGCGGAGCGCCTTTCCA
>OMKZ01053564.1:0-19471 GCA_900302535.1 Neoniphon sammara
AGCATGTGAGCGGAGCGGAGCGTGAGCGAGCGGGGAGCGGAGCGGACGAATTTTGAAAGGAGCGCAGAGCGGGACTTTTTTTTCTAGGATGATTCGGGTGGAGCGGGGCGTTATCCCGCTCCAGTTTCGCTCCGTTACCGCTCACATCACGGACCCCATGCATGCCCAAACATACCCCAGAATGCATCGGTGTTCACTTCAGTTATGCTACTGACAGCGAGATGGAGTTCGCAAAATATTTCAAAAAAGAGGCCGATAGGTCATACAGGTGCACTATTCTTGTCAAAATAACAGATGGTGATAAGGAGAAAGAAAGAGAATGTAACGAAATTGTGTCTGTGAGCAAAGATTCACTGTGGAATCTAAAAAGACACCTCTCCCGCAAACATGATGGTGTGCTACGTGAGCACTCGAGCAAAAAAGAAAAAGGTGAGCATATTGAATTAGGCTATAGTTATTTTAACTTAGCCTAAATGAATTAAATAGGGCTATTGGTTTTTATTTAAGCAGATTCGTATTGTCATTCAAATTAGCAATTCACTAAATCTAGGCTAACTCGGGCTGTCTGTAAATTTGTATTTGACAGACAGAGACACACAGCAGCAGCAGCAAGAGAAAAGGAGCGCGGAGTTCAAAGGTTTCTTCACCGCGGGCAAAGTCCAAACCATATCCCAGGGTAGAAAAAGGGAACTGGATGAAGCCTTTTTTAAAATGATTTACATGGACTATGAACCTCTGAGTAAGGGAGAATGTGAAGGGATGCGACAGTTTGCCAGTACGGCTCAACCCGGCTACACGCCCCCCTGCTACAGTACCGTGCGGGACACGCTCATGCCACATGCCTTAGAAGACATGGAGACAAAGCTTGCCAACCTACTGCAAAAAGGCCAGGGGTTCGTTATCTCGACGGACATTTGGACCAGTAGAAGAGGGCATAGCTTCCTTGGTATCGTGGCCAATTTCATTGATGAGATTTTCCAGGGACACACAGTTTTGTTGGGCTGTGAGCACATTCAGGGACACCACACAGCAGATCGTATTTACCAAAAATATGAAAACGTGCTGAAACACTGGCAAGTGGAACAACGTGTCATCAGAGTAGTCACTGACAGTGCCAGCAATATGATAAAGGCATTTAACCTTCTCCCTGCCACTGAGGAGGCCGAGGGTGTTGAGGTGACAGGTGCCACTGACGACAGCAGCTGCGTTGAACGTGAGGAAGAGGAGGATGAAGGCGCACCAGCACTCGCGCAGGTCCAAATGGAAGAAATAACAACAAACGTGGAAACGATGATAAATCACTACTTCACCGTGCCAAAGCTACATCTGAGATGCCCAATTCACTTGCTGCAACTGGCGATTAAAGACGCAGTTAAGGAACATGACAGCATCAATAGGATCCTACTGAAAGTAGGAAACCTGGTGAAAAGTGTGCGCAAAAGCACCCTGAACACGGAGGAAACCGATCAGTTAGGTGTGCGCCCTACGGTTGCTTGTGTCACCCGATGGAGCAGCCAACTGCGGATGATTGAGTCTGTTCTCCGTTTGTTTCAGAAAGATCCGCTGTGGCAAAGCAAATTGAAGACTAACGTTGTTCACCTAACATTAAATGAGGTGCGGCAGCTGACACATCTTGCCAGTGTGCTGGCACCGCTGGCAGACCTGACAGAAAAACTGCAGAAGGAACTGGGAAATCTCGGAATGATTCTCCCTGCTGTGACAGAAATCAAGTCCCTGCTCACCAATGATGGTACACATCCGATGGGCATCGCTGCTTTCGCTGAAACACTGGCCAACAACCTGTCAACTCGCTACGGAGGATACTACACCGATAAACATTTAATTTTAGCATCAGTGTTAGATCCCCGTTTCAAGGCAGAATGGATCATCAGAGATGGGTCTGTGTGCAACAAACTCGGAGAAATCCGCGAGCTCCTCATCGAAGAAACTGTTGCAATTACCCGAAAACAGGACACATCTGAGTCCGACACCCCATCTGCAGCCATCCTCCACCCTGAACCCGAGATTAAAAAAGCTCGACTGTTTGGATCATACTTCAGTGAGCAGCAGCGCATACCTGGAGATGCCAAAGCTGAAGTTGAAATGTACCTCTCATCCCCCAGGCAGAACCCGGACGCAGAAGTCATTCAGTTTTGGAAAGAAAACACCAAATCTTTTCCCCGCCTGGCAAAAGTGGCACGCACCGTATTCAGCATCCCAAGTGGCTCTGCCAGTGTCGAGAGGGTGTTTTCTGCTGCTGGTCTCCTCTCAACAAACCACCGCATGAGTCTGAAGCCCCCGACTTTGGCCAAACTGGTATTTTTGAAAGTGAACTCAAAAGAATTGTAAGAAAAGTGTCCCAATCCCGTTCAGTTCAGTTCAGTTAATGCAGGCTTAAATTTAAAATAATTTTAAGAAGGCACGGGATATTTTGTTTGGTTTTTAGCCTTATTGTTAATTAAGCCTGCAAGCAGAATATTCATTTATGCCATTTGATTCGTTTAATTTGAGTTTTTTGTACCTTATCCTCTTTTATCAAAGTGTTGTTTAAAATAAATATTTTATATTCTGAAAATATTGTTGTTTTTCTTTAGTTTACTTTTAGACGGTGCAAGTATAAAAGTAGGAGGAAAACGGTGAGTGAAAAATAGTTTCAGAAAGGTTAATAACTATAAAAGTGTATTTAACCAGCTAATTCCGTTAGGTAAAATTATTTTCTTAATTTTAAAAGTGTTAACATTTGTGTTTTTTTTTTTCAATACATCTTTTGAACTTTATGATGTTCAGTGGCAGAGCTTTGTTAATAGGCTGTCCGAAAAAATAAAATCTAGCCGCCTCTAATTAGATATAAGGCTTCAGCTAAAGATGTAAATTTAATATGCATGCAAACACTTTTAGAGCGGAGCATGGAGCGAGCGTGGAGCGTAGCGGGATGCAGTCTTGCTGGAGCGCTGAGCGGTTATGGGTGGGGCAGCGTGTTGCGACTTTGAGCGAGGAGAGAGGGGGAAGGCAACCTATGTGAGCGAGGAGCGGGAATTCTCGCCGCTCCACTCCGCTCACATGCTCTGGTTGTGTATAAAAAGAATGCCAGCACACTAGCCCTTCATGTGAAGTGCAACCTGACCTCTGACAACATGCCAAAGATTCAACCACAGACCAAAGTGCTGATCATCAAGAGCCTGAAGACCAAGTCTGCTGCTGAGGTGGCAGACATCTTTAATGTATCTAAATGTCAAGTGGAGAGGATAAGAAAAAGATTTGAAGAAACTGGTGACGTTTATGACGAGCCCAGGTCACGCAGACCCTGTAAGACAACTGAGAGGACCGTTTGTTGGTTCGATGGTCCAAGGCCAGCCCTTTTTCAACTGCAGCGGAGCTACATGAGAACTGGTCACCAGAAACCCCCGTATCTACAAGAACAGTTTGTTGAATTCTCTCACGCAGTGGTCTCCACGGCCGAAATGGTGCTCAGAAACCGGCATTAAACAGAAGACAACTAAAAAATCGTGTTGCATGTGCCAAGGCCCACAGCTTACACAAAGGATGGACAGTGGAAAAGTGGCCGAAGGTTGATTTTTATGATCAATCATCCACTGAAATGCATCCTAATCGCCACAAATATTGCAGAAGACCCGTTGAAGCCGCATGGACCCAAGGTTCACCCAGAAAACAGTCAAGTTTGGTGGAGGAAAAATCATGGTTTGGGATTACATTCGGTATGGGGGTGTGCGAGAGATCTGCAGAGTGGATGGCAACATCAACAGCCTGAAGTATCAACAAATTCTTGCTGCCCATTACATTCCAAACCACAAAAGGGGGCAAATTCTGCAGCAGGATGGCGCTCCTTCTCATACTTCAGTCTCCACATCGAAGTCCCTGAAGGCGAAGAAGGTCCAGGTGTTCCAGGATTGGCCAGCCCAGTCACCAGACATGAACATTATTCAGCATGTCTGGGGTAACATGAAGGAGGAGGCTTGGAAGATGAGACCGAAGAATCTTGATGAACTGTGGGAGTCCTGCAAGACTGCCTTTTTGCCATTCAAGATAACTTTATCAATAAGTTATTTGAGTCATTGCCGAACCGTATGGATGCTGTCCTCCAAGCTAATGGGAGTCATACATGATTTTTTTTTTTTTTTTACAATGCACCATGACTTAATGTGCTGGTGTTATTTTAGCATGTTTGTGTATTCAAAATGAAGTATATGTATAATTTCTACATTATTTTTGTATGCGACAAGACTTCTGTCCAAGCAAAATATGAACTTTGTGTCCTAATTAAATGATAAAACTCAACAAATGATACAAAACTTTATTTTGGTGTATTAAGCATAATCTAGAGGGCTTTGCCTTTCATATAAACCATTTCTGATTTCAACTGATCAACTACAAGTCAAGTTATTATTTGTTGTTCCTACAATATGGATAAGCGACAAGACTTTTGTCAGTGACTGTATAGTGATTCATCAGCTGTGATCATCCCCAGTTCCTGATGCTTCTGTTGGCACATGGGTTTTATCACACTGCCAACAGGAGGAGCAGGTGATAAGCTTAACGCACCACAATACTTTAGGCACAGTTATCTGACCCCAGACCACTGATACACCTGGGACCATTTTCAGTCTGTGCCACGAGCCAAATTACTGCAGAATGATATTTCAGCAGAATCACAACTGTCACATTCCTTCAACATGAGGGAGCAACAGCATACAATAGGGATTTCTTGTTTTTCATTTGCGACAAGTAATTGTGATTATTCTAACCATGTAACACACCATACTTCTGTAATCTATCTTTAACTAATTTCACAAATATGCTGGAGCCGTGAGAGCCGTAACCATGTTAGTATATGGCTACAATAGGTCTCCTTTTAATTGCAGTCATTTTGACAAGAAATCATAGCAGGTAAACACAGGTGTTACTAATGACATCAATGAAGGTTCTGTTCCATTTAAGTGTAGCAGAGTCTTTCCAGTGAGCCAGCATGAACTGGTCTGTTAGGCCTAAATGGAACTATAGTCATTAGTAACACCTGTTTTTAGCCGCTATCTTGTCAAAGTGGCTGCTGTGGAAGAACGTATGTTGCTTTCAATTGGATAGAGTAAAAGGTGACTGAGGATTACAACAGCTACTGTTTCAGGCCAGACGCAAAACAGGGATAAGAAGCATCGCTGGGTCAGGCAAAGGAGAGGTAGATACACGCTTTCACATTCACCCCATGTTTCTCCCTTCAGAGGCCCATTCTGGACCGACAAATGGGCAAATGTCTCCCATACAGTGTGAGGCAGCCCAGCGCTATGTGCTGTCAGTTGTCACATCCGTACCTTTTTACTCCTTGCCAGCCGCAACCTCAAAATCTTGCCGAACTGTTCGAAGTAAGATTTGAGCTGAGTCTCAAACAGTCCAACGGGCAGGTGGCCGACATAAATCACTCCTGGATTCAAACGGCTTCTCTGCAAGAAAAAAAACAAGACAGACTTTAAGAGGCTGAGGAATTTGTGTGAAGCAGGGGTAGACAGCAGCTGGAGTGACATTTGAGTAAGTGGAACGCCGTTTTATCGAACATTTTAAGTTGGCTAACTAGCAGCCAAATAATTTTGTAGTAACGTTAGCAACTGAAGCTAAATTAAGCGTCATGGCCAAGTTTTTAAAAGCTAAACGGTGCGTGCTCGTGCTCTGCGGAGACATGCTTGTTTAAAGGCCGGTACCGCATCTTGACCAACCTTGGCGGGTCGCTTCTTCGCCTCCTGGACCTTTTTCTTGAACTCTGCCTCTTCTTTGGGGTTCAAAGCCAGCAGTTCTTTAGCCGGCTTAGCAGCCGCCGTTACTCTGCCTTCGGTCATCGCACTTAATCTGTGGTAAAATCAGGGATGAAAACAGCTAAGAGATAGTCGACCAACTCTCCAGAAACCACGTTGGTCTTCTCCTCCGGTTGTCCATGTGGTGACAAACGAGGAAGAGCGAAAAGGAGCGGCTGCGTAAACCGTAAATATGGCCATACGCTCTGAACAGCGCCGTCTACTGCAGCGGAGGTCCTGCTGGTTTCATCAGCAGCGCCGGAACATATCAGAGAATTCATCACGACCTGAATATTAAAAATATCTACAAAGAGCGCAAGAACACAAAACAACAAACAACCAGGTGTCAACTTTGCATTCACTTCTGTTTGATTTGGACAAATGCTACAGGGAGCAGGGAGGGGAGAGAAAGAGGTGCAGAGGTGGGGTGGGAAAAAAGAAAGAGGGGGTGGAGTGTCACTCCAAGTGACACAGACACTGGATTCAGATCAACCCTGAGCACAGCAACATCAGCAGCTCTAAAGCCCTGACATGGCAACAAAAATCATCTACTTCACAGTGAATGGGAGACCAGAGCAAGCCGAGTTTCCAGTGGACTGCCCTGCTCAGGATGTCAAAGGTAGGAATAACAAGGGTATATTATTAAATGTATTTAAGAGACACTTATTTATGTATCAGAATGTACTTAATGTATGTACTTATGCATACATGCATGCATGTGTTACAGGTGCACAATGACAGTAAATATACCGTTTGCACAGAGAGTAATCATAATGTAAATGTCTGATCTCTCATCAGAAAATAAATCAATTCCACTATATAGTTCCTTTTAAATATGGAACGACCTCAGTTGCATACACCGGGGATTGTTTACTGACACTAGCCTATTACAAGAGTTTTCACATAAACAACGGACAAAATGCACTAATTAGACAGAACACAAGCAGAGGATGGAGTGAATTTGTGCAAGAGAAGGAGGTTGTTTGAGCTACAGAAAGTGATACAGCTGCTACTGACAGCTCTTCACTTGGGCCATCTATCCAAGGCTTTGTCAAGCTCTGGCTGCACATGGACTGCATCATGTGTTTTAAGTGGTGAGGGTTACAATTGTTTAAAGACATCTTATATTATATTACTTGGAGATTAAAGCATCACATACATAGCAATCAGTATTTCTTTAGGTGTGCAATGTGTGTATGTAAAGTGTTAGTATGTAAGCTTGTATGAATGTGTGTCAATGTACAGTATACCTTCGCGCACACAGCAACTTTTAAGGCAACTGTTGACTGGAGAGTTGTTTGTCCACTCATGGAGCTGATCTAGCTCTGAGGCAGCTGTTCAAAACTATATGAAAATGTTAAATCTTGAAAGTGGACTTGTATAAACACAGACATAGCGTTGGTTTTAAATGATCATTGACCCCTTCTTTCCAGACCTGTTCCGCTCTGCAGCCGAGGCGGGACCCCATGACATCCTGAAGCTGTACAACCCCAAAGGCAACATCATCAACATCTCCCCCCACCTGGAGCCCAACAGCCCGAATTCCTGCTACAAGCTGGAGGTGGTGGCCGCCGACTGCAACAGTGAGCCGTTAGGTATCTGTACCGTGGCACCATGGGAAGCCCGTCATTGTAGCTTAGTGCCAAATTGAACTGAAAGTCTCCCTCCTGTGTTGTTATTTCAGATGTGGAGCTTGCTGTGGCACTAGGATTTGACCTGTCATCCATGGAGAAAAGGTACGCAGGACGGGAAAGGATAGAAACGGCATCTACTTAGGAGGATGAAAGAATATTTACTGTGAATTTTAAAAAGGTATGGATGAGTGTTGTTTCCTCAGACTGCAGGGCCTGGAGAAGAAGATCCTAATTGAGGCCGGGGAAACTCCTGCAGTCGTGTATGAGCTGAAGAAACAGGTGGATTCATTCCGGGACAAGCTAGAGGTACGGTCATGGGGTTCTGTGATGTTAAAGCTGCCCATAATAGTTTTTTTGGAAAAGAAATATAATACAAGGAACGGAATAAAATTGTAATATAGCGTGTAATTCTATTTATACATTTGTAATTTGTTTTTAATTACATCAGGAAGAAAAAACGTAACATTCTGAGGCAAACTGATCCAACAAGCAGTCAGGACGGTTATTCTTTGATATACAAAGGTACCACTACAACAAAACACTTTCTAGCTGAAATTGCTTTGTAGATACAATTTTCCCCTCTGGATACTTGATTGACTTTGCACTTTATTTAAATTTTGTACCTTTCAGTGGTTCTGATTTCTCCAAATTACTCTTTACAATCTCAATTTTGAGACCGACATCTTGATTATCATTCATCTAAATGGAATATGTGTGTGTGTATTTTAAA
The DNA here is from genome assembly GCA_900302535.1 of Neoniphon sammara. Lineage (NCBI taxonomy): Eukaryota > Metazoa > Chordata > Actinopteri > Holocentriformes > Holocentridae > Neoniphon > Neoniphon sammara. The sequence continues at coordinate 8,163 of OMKZ01053564.1, forward strand.
TGCTTCTGCAACAAGTAAGCATAGATTTTGGGCAATTTGTTGGAAGCATCCTTTCTGAATGGTGTTTTGTTTATCAGGGGAAGGTTTACTGCACTCAAACTGAAAACACTGCCATATGCTTTATTGCACAGATAGTATTATGATTTTTTTTAACACTTTATCCTGCTTTATCTGCTTAAAGCATGTGCTCTTTTGCAGCAATGTCTCACTTCTCATTCATATGATTAACATGTTCAAATGGAGCAATTTGGAGTGAGTTGCCTTGCACGAGCGCTCTCTTATGGCAGCTAGGAGAGCATTTCCCTTTCTGAAAAGATAATCTGGGAATTCGAACCAATAATGTTATGGTAACAAGCCTGCTTCTTTCTAGGCGTATTTTCTCAACTGATTCCCTTTCCTTTTCAGAGTGTGGAGCATTTGAGCTGGTTGGGGCTGTTCAAGGAGCTGTCGGAGGGCACACACAAGCCCTCCCCTTTCTACCACAAGAGAACCCTGCGTAAAACCAGGGAGGAGTGCGAACGCGTACGGGAAAAGTTCCTCCAAATGAGGCAGGTGCTCATGCCACACTCAACCGAGAAGAGAAATCATGTCATTCTTACAGTATAAGTCAGATTATCATGGCTGTAAGGGGTCTAATGCCTGTGCTTTAAAAGAGTGTCTTTACCTCTCCAGCTCCCTGGAGGTATCAGAAGAAGTGAGACAGTACCTGAAGACCCCAACCTTTGACAACTGGTGAGTTTTCATTTGCATATGAGCTTCATGAATCTAATACTGGAGGCCTGTTTCATCTAAGCAACCACTGCTCAACATGTATATTGAAGTACTAGCTGTCTGCATGCTGCTGTGTGATCATGAAACAAACACTGCTGCACCTGCTTCTTCAACTAACAGATAGAAAGAGAGAGTCTCGTGTCCGACAGCCACCTCTGATGCATTTCTGAAGAGGTTGGCGTCCCTCACCTTTTTCATCAGGCCGCACACTCATCTCAATATGAATAGGCCTGCGATGGGCTTGCAAATTAAAAGAAGGTCTCATGACAGGCCTAATTAACACACCGTGTTCGAAGTGGGCCTCAGGGGAGGAAGTGCACGCTACGTTCACTCAGGTTTGGTTATTTCATTCATGTGATTCATCCCTGAGCTTTTTAAACAAATGCAACAGGATGGGTGTCTTTCAAATGCAAGGTGGTGCACAAGACAAGAAAAAAGGAACTGATGCTTTTGAGTGTAATAATATTGCATTAAATAAATGGATTCCTTTGAAACATAATGTGCTTTAGGACTGCCTGGTCATTCCTGCTATGTAACCGCACTGTATTTTAAATTGCATCTGGGTATAATGTGATGAGGATGAAAGCACACACTTTGGCCTTTTTCTTTTTGCTCCACATGAAATTGGCATCATTGGTATGCACTCAAAAATGTTGTTGTTTTGTTTTTTTTAAATTCATGGATTTTCAGTATTTGTGCACTGGCAAACTGATGTGTTTTCTTCTGTACAAACAAATGAAGTTAAATGAAATGGTTATGTAAAGCTTTATCCTTTTAAAAATAATTTTATGGGCATTGTGCTTCATTTGACAGTGGTCAGTTGTCGAGGACAAGAAAACCTGACCACATTCACTCCTAATTTTAATCTTTTAAAACATTTATTCATCCAGGAAAAGCATCTGTTGAACATGTGTGATTGTTATCAACACCTGCCTACTTCATATTCATATAGTTACATTCACAACCACATGCCACAGTCTACAACTGTTGGCCAATAAGAAGGGCTGCACTGTGGGCTGACTCCCTCTGTTCAAATGAACTTCAATAGTAGTTGTTGAGGGAAGGGAGAGCGTTACTCATTCACTTTCCATGGACTGGGGATTCAAACTAGCAACCATCCAGACACAAGTTCACCTCTGTGTGTCTGTGTGTTTTTGTGTGTCTGTGCAGGCAGTGGGAGGATGCAGAGATCATGGTGCTCCTGCAAGTCATGTACACAGACTTAGATTTCATTGCGACCTTCAACATTGAGCCAGAGGTGCTGCAACAGTTCCTGTTTGAAGTCTACCGGCACTACAATAATATCCCATTCCACAACTTCAAACACTGCTTCTGCGTCACCCAGATGGTACGTGTATGTGCGTGTCTGTGTGTTTGTGTATGCGTGTCTTTGAGTGTGCGTGTGTGCTAGAGAAGATTTAGCAGCGCAAATCACCGAGAGACGCTGTTACCTCTGTAATCATCAAATCATGCAATTATGTAATCAACTTGATGGCTAATTGGTGGGGGACGTCTGGTCTGTAGATTAGACAGACAATTCAAATCACTGGAAAGCTCTGGAGGGTCGGGCTTTTATCTCAATATGTTTTCAGTCATATCAGAGGAGATGATGTTTCTTTTTCCAAATGGTGGCTATATGTTTGGAACAAAACTCTTCTTCTGTTTCAAAATCATACCACCCCACCCCCCACACTCATCTCGGAGCAGATGTACGGGCTAATCTGGCTGACTGACCTGAGGAGTAAAATAGACAGCATCGACCTGCTGACCATGTTGACCTCTGCAGTCTGCCACGACCTCGACCACACAGGGTACAACAATGCCTATCAGGTAGGTGCACCTATAGGCTTCCCTGTCAATAAGAACATATTTAAATCTTACATATTTTTTCGATTCAGTTGTTTTTAAATGCTTTTAGTCAGATACCCTACAACACAATAAAACATTTTTCCAGATAAATGCTCGGACTGAACTTGCTCTTCGCTACAATGACATCTCTCCACTGGAGAACCACCACTGTGCCGTAGCTTTTGAGATACTGGAGAAGGTAAGGATTGGTTAGTGAGATCACAAATGTTGTTTGTTGGGCATTTTTATCCAAGTACCTTAGAGAATCACGAATACATTTTTAGTTCAGGGAATTGAACTCAAAACCCTGGCATTATTACAGTATTGGACAAAAGCAGAGGGAATGAGCAGGTTGGGGGACAGGTTAACTATAAAGGCAGCAAAAGTAACCAAATGTCTTTCTTTCTTACAGACAGAGAGCAACATCTTCAGAAATCTGACCACAGAACAGTGCAAACGGATAAGAGAGGGGATCATCAAGTGAGCTCATCTCTGTCATTCTCTTATGCATGCTTTCTATTGTAAGACCACAAAGTATGTTAGCTTCTCAGTCTAAAATTTTCTCTTCTCGTATTTGCAGATGCATCCTGGCCACTGACATGACAAGGCACAATGAGGTCCTCAGTAAGTTCAAGTCCATCCTGCCTGCTTTTGACTTCAGCAACAAGGACCACAAAGATGTGGTAAGGGAACATTAAATGTAAACACATTAAAACATGATACTTTCAATTGGGAGAGGTATCAGGCAAGTATTGTTACCCAGAATCATTAATAACTGTGTGCAGAGAGTGCCTGTTGTTGCATCAGGTATGCTATGTCTAATTTATATGGGTTGATATACGAAGTCTGTTGCCCCTTCAGGGTTTAAATGAGAATTTGGATTGGGTTTTAATGGAAAATGTGTAAAGGACAGTATTGCAAAAGGGAATTAGTAATAAAGGTGTAGAACAAGATTTCATGAAAGTGAAATTCTCCTCTAGAGTCCACTACACCTTTGGTTTGGCCAACATATATCAGGCTGATTAGTAAAATCAGAGATTGACCAATCTGTGTCATCTAGATCTGATATGATGTATAAGCTGTCATTTAATTGATTACATATATACAGTAGAATTGATCAATACTACATTGGTTGTCTAGGGGAGGCCCTTAACTTTCATGCATTTTTATCAGATTCCACCACGACTATCCATAAACGTTCTTCTTTTTTTTCTTCTTCTTTGTAGTAGTAGTAACAGTTGTAGTGGCAGTTGTAGTAGCTGTGGTAGTAGTTGTAGTATTAGTAGCAGCAGTTACAGGAGTAGAAGCGGTAGGCATCAGTGTTTCCCACTCATAGGTTATACTTGGGTGCCCCGCCCATGTATAATTTGACCCATTTAATAGTAGTAGCAGCAGTGGCAGTAATAGTAGTATTTGTTGCAGTAATAAAATTAGTTGTAGTAGTAGTAGTAGTAGTAGAAGTAGTGAAAGTAGTGGTAGTCGCAGTGGTAATAGTAGTAGTAGTAGTAGTAGTTGTAGTAGTAGTAATAGTCGCTGTGGTGTCCTATGAGTTAAATGCTGTTTCAGAGGCTTTTCCACCCTGCCAAGAATGCAGACCTTGAGAAAACACTTAAGACTTGTAATCTTTTGTTCATTTCAGCCGGCTTTGGCAGCTTCAATCAAACAAATATCAGCATCAGCCTTTAAAAGCCCATATCTGTCAATCCCTTCTCTTCCTTTTCCCTCTCTTAATTAATATAATGTGTCAATCATGTGATCATGTTTTTATATCTGCAGCTGATGATGATCCTGATCAAAGTGAGTGACATATCCAATGAAGCGCGGCCCATGGAGGTAGCAGAGCCATGGTTGGACTGCCTTCTGGAGGAATTCTACAACCAGGTAACTGAATCCTATTGTATTTTAAGAAACTACATAGTGTTGCAGTACCCAATGACCAGTTTAAAATAGCTATCTAATGAGAACTGAGTATGTTTTTTCACATTACCTTACCATTTTGTGATTTCATAGTAAAGAAGGCTACATCTAATTACAAATGAACCACTATTTATGTATTGTTCTCTCTTAGTCATTGCTTGAGTGCTATATGGAAAATAAAATAAAAATTTGTTAATAAATTGAAATCCTTGAAATTGCATGGCACAATTTAAAACTGAATGAAATTACCTGAAACTGAATTTGAATCTTGCATAATCCAATCTCCCTGACAAGATTTCTGAAATCTGTAACAAGCACATGCCAAGACATTTAGTACTGATTGTTTCATGGACATGGTGGCTTATTTATGGGTTCTGCTCTCAACTAATGACTGAATTGAGAATATAATGCAACAGTCTATCTAAAATAGACAAAATAGTAGCATACTGTACAAAATAGATGTACAAAAATCAGGATAAAACATCAGGATAACACAAGTCAGCCAACCCTAAAGATTTTTTCTGGTCCATTCATGTCATCTGTCTGTCATCAGAGTGACATGGAAAAGCTAGAGGGCCTTCCAGTCACCCCCTTCATGGACCGGGACAAAGTTACGAAGCCTTCATCTCAAACAGGCTTCATCCGATTTGTTCTCTTCCCCCTCTTCATTGAGCTGGCCAACCTCTTCCCCTGCCTTGAGGTAATTTATTTAAAAACATCAGTAATACATATTAAATCTTCAGAGAACCCAATTATTGCATTACACACATTGCAATTAGCATTTTAGGGCCATATGAGTTTTTTAGCTATTTGTTGTCTAAATACACTTTTGAAAGATTGCAACTCCAAATGTGAAATGTTGAACATCATACCACTTTTGTATACCATCTTTAAGGAGGGCCAACAGTAAAAAAAAAAGAAAAAAAAGAAAAAAACGAATTGAAGATACAAACATTTAATAATCTTTTTAAACATATTTTGTAACATTCACCCATGGCCAAGTAGTATTCTCATTTAAAGGGAAAATTCACTCAAAAAAACAAAAACAAACAAACAAACCAAAAAACATAACGCTACAAAAACACCTATTACAGTGATGCACTTTGCAACGTTGAACAATCATCCAGGGAGCAATCTGTAGTAGAAGAGGCAGAGATAACAATTTTTCCACTGACAATAGTCTGGAATGTGATGTAGTTATATGGCGCTGCATTTTTTGAGTGAGGAGTGTAGGCACAATCAGTGATACATTACAATATTCACAGTCAATATTTACCACAAAAATAGTTGGCCAGGTATTTCTTGTATGCCAATACACACAGCAATTAGTGCACACCCACTCTCTGGGGGTGGGGGAAAGTCATTTTGGTGAGGAAATCACTCACTGAAGTACACATAGACGACACAGGTTGAGGGAAAGTGGGCACACAAAGTAATTTCCAGGGCTCATTCAAAAAATAAAAAAATAAACCCAGTGATTATGAATTAATGATATCTAACAATGTAAGAGTATCTGAGTATAGTATTTTTCCTTAATTCTTCGTTAATTCTGCAGCAACACATCATTGACCCAGTGCAGAAGGCTCTTGACTACTACACAGAGATGGAGAAGGCACTAGAGAGGGAGAAACAGAACCGAACCCAAAGTGAGAAGACAGCCAAGAACAAGGAGACGCCTCTGGGAACACAGAACACAACTGACAGACACACGGAGGCTGGGCCTGATGCCTCTAAAGCATCCTCACAGTGAACTATGGAGGCGAGTCCTGTTGTGAACTGAACTGAAATATAGTTATGAACTGCAACAACCAAGACTATGTGAAATGAACATATTGTAGTTGCTTATGGAGACTGTATAAATTTGTATTGACTTAGATGTATATACTGTATGGCCCATCTAAATGATTATATTTGTACTTTCCCTTGTTTGTTTGTTCACTGAGCTCAGCACAAGCATGCTCTCCTACACAAGCTTGTCATTAGTTTTGCTGAATGCACCATTGAATGTAATCTGATATATTCCAGTCAAAATTGTAGATATTATGGATGCCAGTTTCTGCTTCTGTGGGATAATCCAATAAATTGTTAGAATACTGTAAGATAGGCAGGTACAACAAAATTGAAAGCCATATTCTAAAGGATTAGTTCCTAAATACAAATGATTACAATTTGATTCCATCATATTTTGAAATTGAGGCAGACCTATTGTACAGTCCTAAAGGCATTTTTGACAAACTAGCAATGGATTATACAGTACATGGATTATATACTGTATATACTGCTGGGTAGGGATGTCACATGAATCGATACTTAAATTTTGAAAACTATACCAATACTAGTGTTTTTAGTACTGATAATATCAGCGAAAGACAATACCTCACTCTGCATTCACCCCAGTCCAGCGTGAACTTCTGCGTTAAGACTGTTTTCCCAATGCCAGCCACTCCCTTTGTCATCACTGTTCTGATTTGTTGATGTCTCCAAGGTAAACCTTTAAAGATGTCTTCACATGTGATTGTTGCTTCTGGTCTGGCCGATTTCCTGGGTGCTGTTTGAGTCTGTCTGACCTCATGTTCATCATTGACCTCTCCACTCCCTCTGTGATGTACAGCTCTATGTAGATCTGATTCAGGAGTGTTGGGTTTCCCGCTTTAGCAATCTCCTCAAACAAACACTCAAACTTCTTCAGATTAGATTTCAGATCACGTTGGCACACTGCAGTGAGAGTTTCTGAATGAACAAATAACAAAAACAGTAACAAATAGATGTTATATTAAATGTGAGAAATATATTTAATTGCAAATGTATCTATTTCACGACTGCATGGCCACGACTTTTGAGTGTGCAGCTAAAATTCTGAAGACAATTTTTGTGTCCTCTTTCTTATAGTCTAATTGAAACACTGTCTTCAACATTTTACAAACATTAACAAGTGAATGGGTTCATCATATTATCCATGAGAATTTTGCTCATTTAATCAAGGTATCTCATTTAACAAGTGTCTATTTTTACAGCAGAGGTCATATTTATTTAATTAATTTTAATTATCAGGGATGGCACAAATTGATCAACCACAATTCAGTAGTGTAAATATCCCAGATTTAGCCAGGTGTCTAGTTTCCATCTGCTGTCTTTGGGCTGATATTAACAAAAAGAAGACAAACAGACAGGCAAAAAAGACATTTCCCTTTTCCCATAATTCCTCCTTTCCATCATCTTAAACATGTTAAAAGCCTCTTATTGCTCCACAGATAGTCAGCCAGCTCCTCCTGCTTCATTCTCCACAGGAGGTGCAGTGTGGTCCGCAGAAAAGCCTCTCTGCTGCTTCTCCTCACCATCCAACACCTCCTCATCCTCCCTCTGCCTCTCTAAGCATTCTGGTTAATATGGACCCAAACCTCTGGATGTTTTTCAGCTTGTTCCTTATATGACCGAGTGGTAAGGGGGGACCAATAGTAACACACAGAGTTACACCCAAAGGCATAAATTCAAGTTAATACACTACTATCAACCCAGTACTCAAGGAAGTACACACAAGTTCGTTCACAAGAAAGACAGACGTGATTCTAAGTAAACTAGTAACTTTTACTGAGAAACTGAATAAGGCTGAGGAAAGATGGGGTTAGGCAGACTAAAGCAGATGAGTGCAGATGAGCACAGATTAGTGGAAAAATATATTTTATTTATAATCTATAGGTCACAAATACTTTAGTAAATTAGTTATTTCAACTATCATAAAAAGGCCAATTACAAATGCTAATTAAAAACCCTAAGGTGGTTGAGGCTGCCAAAGGAGGGGTAGACTACTTGATGGAGGTAAGTGCCCAGGGGTGCAAATACTCACCACACACACACATGGACACAGCAAACACAAATCCAAAAATGTGCCCAGTGCTCATGGCCTCAGCATGCAGCATGCAGTGAAGTGGACCTCACCCAGAGTGGCTAACCCCACCAGGTGGCACTCAGCTTCCTTACAAAATACTAAAAACACAGCTATCATCCAACAACAATCCAATATAGGAAACAGGGTATACCAGTGGTTCACAGATACTGGCCTTGTCCCAATACTCATACTTGCCCCCTTGTGGCCCTCGTGGGTGCGTACCCACTTAGGTGCGTAAGACAGCACGGTGTCCCATTTCTCCGATGTTGTTCTCCATGGGTGCTCAGGAGTGCCCCCCAATGCACCCCTCCCTCAAGTCCGCACTTCTTATATGTCACAAAAGTGCGCACTTTGAGGAGGTATTGGGACAAGGTCACTGCCTGACAATAATAGGAAACTCTACCATCAAGCTTGAAATGAATTTATTAGGTCCCACCAAATGGCTGCGAGGCCAAAGCCCAGCAGCAAGGGACCAACACTATAAACAGGCTAAGTTGCTGACAAAAGATCAACTATAGGGAGGCGGAACAGCAGCTGCAGGAACCTATGGGAGACAAAAATAATAACCAGGTTGTTCTGCACCGCTGCAATGACCAATAAAGTTTACCTCGGGTACTGAAGAGCACCCTACTTTACCCATATGTATATAGAGCACAGTTTATAAACCGTGTGCACAAATTTCTAAGTACAGATTTACACATTTCTAAGAGTACAGATTTACACATGGATCTTTTATTTTTCTCATCTGACCCCAGGGGGGCTCCGTAGTGTTTCAAACCAAACCTGCAAGAGAACAGTGCCAATAATCACGTGTCTCGAAAGCTTGCAACTGTGTGGTCAAATCTCTGAAAAGTGGGTGTTGAAAACTCATTGCTGAAAAAAGTAGTCTCCAAAAGTGCAAATTCCCACCCTGCAAAGTTTCAGAATAAAAGTTTGCCCCTTCAAAACCGCAGTTTTGCCATTTCAAAACTTATTTTCTCAACATATTCACTCCTGTTTTCAGATCACCATTTACAAGTTTTCAAACCAGTAACACAAAATAATACCCTGGGAGAACAGTGAAACACGGTAAAAGGGTTGTTGCAGTTTTAAAGAAGAAAGACTCGAACACAGAATACTGTTTGCAGAGATTTGGATTTTTTTTTCAGTCTATCAAAACTTTTTGCAAGCCTTTAAATCTTTTTTCAGTCTTTCAAAACCTTTTTTACGATATGTCAAACAAAGAGTTTCAACCTTCTGGAGCTTTAATTTTCAGATTTGGATATTGGCATCATTTTAATCCCACATCTTACATATTTATTTTAAAATTGATCAACGCAGTGGTTGCCTATGGGAAAACTTTAACCTGAACTGATTCTAATGACACATGTTGATCAGATTCCACACAGGTATGATGATTATGTTTGTCTATATAGCACATTTCATATACAAGGTAATTCAAAGTTCTTTACAAGCATATCAAAAAGAAACAAAGAAAAAATGAAGATGAAGAAAACAGATTAACATGAAAAAGAAACAACAAAGGTTATCAAGATAAGTTACAATAACAAAATGAATTCATAGTAAAATAGAAAATGATACATATAAGAAGATGAAAGACGAGGTGCAGTAGCTTTTGGATTGTCATTTTTAGTAGTGATAGTATTTTCATTTCAGAGGAGAGTTTTAGTGTCCCATGATGCTCTAAATAATTTTTCACCCCGATGAGAGTAAAATTTTGGTGGAAACAGTGAATATTTGAAATATGTGTCATGAAAATTGTCAGATTCAGAGATATCGCATAATGGTTTCAGCTAACAATCAGCAAACATAAATCCAAAATTAGTGGCATCAAGATTTGTTTTATTCTGTAAAAATTTTCCAGCAGTTATTTCATGTTGGAGTCTACTCTCCCCCTCTGTTTGACCATTGACCTTGTGTGCTGCTGCTAGATGAGATGAAGGCCAGTGGAAAGTGGCTTGTTGGGGACGTCCACCATGCCTCAGCCAATCAGGGAGCAGGATACGTCACTCCCGTGCCAGGAGGGGTGGGGCCGATGACAGTGGCCATGATGATGGAGGTTTGAGCACCAACTGATTCTGTTCAAACAAATCACACCAAACAAACAGAACACTAAACAATTCAGTCATTTACAGTAGCTGATGCCGATGATCAGTTCCCTGCTGAAAGGATAGGTTTTTCCACCCAGGCCATATTAAAATGTTGATTCCAATTATTTCTAACTGTACAGCCCAGCAAAAGCCGTTGAAATGTCCTGGAAATTATCCAAACAATGCAAACAGTGCTTTATAATAAATTTTATTTCAATTCACGAGGAATGGAAATATCAACAAATCTTTGTCTCCGCCCATTTTATTGGATGTCCACTTGAAAGTTTGTCTTTCATAAATGTAAGTTTGAAGGAAAAAAAATCTGTAAGAATGAAAACTATCCTACATTCTAAAGCTACAGGAAAGCGTTCTTCATGTAGTAAAGCTAATCAGTAAGCCATTTATCTCACAGAACAAGATATGTTCCAAGTTCAAACAGGCTCTTTTCATTTGTTGATTTGATTATTTTGAACCATACATTATGCTTCTACACTTTCTTCTTTCATTAATGATGTTGTTGTTATTATTTTTGGTTTGATTGATTGAATTTCTTTTACTGAATGGTGTGACTGACTGTCACTGCTAACTAATTATTCCTGAAGTTCATTTCATTTTAGTTCATTGTTGTATTTCAAGAATTATTTCTCTAAAAACATTTGCATAATACAAAACAAATCTTATTCAAACAGATGATTAAAACAAAACACAAACAAATGCCATTTAAAGAATTTTATAGTTTATTGATATAATAAGAGATCATGTATATTAACAAGGCCATGTTTAGAAGCCAAATAGGG
>OMKZ01053573.1:0-13634 GCA_900302535.1 Neoniphon sammara
ATACCTTAAAACACATTCATGCATACCAATAGACCAACATCACATTCCCCCTCACACACACACACACACACACACACACACGTCAGCAAACTGGCAGCCGCTCATAATAGGAAATCCTGATTATAATGACTTCCAATGCTTATTAAAACCTACTAATAATAACTGCTAATAATTACACCATGCCAAAACCAGCCCTGAGAGGGAAGCTGGAGCAATTACACAGCCAGCCAGCCAGGCCAGTCAGTGAGTTTGTCATAAAGACATACAGTCAGTCTGACAGTCAGCCAACTTTGCTGTTTGACAGTCCGTCAGTCCAACAACCTGCTTGCAACATGGCCAGTCAGTCAGAAGCCCTGGAGAGTTTGGGCTAGTCAATCAATCATTTGTTCAGACCGCAAAACATACAAAGAGTCAGCAAGCCAGGCGCTCAGTCGGTCAGTTTGGCTATTGGACAACACAACCAGCCAGACAGACAGCCAGAAAGCTACCCTCACACAACTTAATGTCAGTCATTCAGAGGCCAAATCCAGACATAGCAGTAACAGTTATAGGTCTAATACTTGTCCAAACTGTTTGACAGACAAGTCTCGGGTTGCTTCTATTTTTATCGTCTATCCTTCCACTTCGTTTTCTCCCATTCAGTGACATTTTTGACCCAGACTATATGAGAAGAGTTGAGAATGACTTCAATTATCTCTTTGCAACTAAATTTGATTGATATTAACATGAACACCGCGTCTAATCACACATATGTTTCTGTTTATCATTAACATAGAGGTTGCTTGCTGCACCTCAATCAGCTGCATCAGGTCACAAGTGAGCATAATCATTATTAATAATGAAAGCGCTCCTGTAATATATCTCTTCAGCTCTTCACATGATGTGTTGGGCCATCATTATAAGTGCAGGTTTATTTTGTTGTGATCCTTGTGATGTTCACCTGAATAATAGTGCCCAGGTTTAAAAAGGACAAACATTACATTATAGTGGTGCTTTAGTGATGAATCTTGGCTGTATTATTCTCTGGGGGAGGTAAAAAAAAAAAAAGGAAACCATGGGCCTGACTATCCCCAGTGTTGGATTCATTTATATCTCAATATGAGATGGCATACAAATCTGAACATTTGATCCCATCTAATTAAAGAATAATAATGGAAACGTCAAATTTGTGCCACATTTTGCGTGCCATGTTTTTTTTCCCTGAGTGTATAAATGCACATCCTCTGTGTATGCTCTAATGCACAGCCAGGATAAGTTGTTTCCCCTTATATTTTACACGTCAGCCATGTCCATGCAGGGCATCTAGATCCAAACAAAATCTTCCCACTTCGTAGATCCGTGGACCGGGTGGCATGCACAAAATGAATCCTGGCATTGACTCGGGAGAATTTAATTACTTCCTCCCTCTCTCCTTCTCCCCATTGGCCGAAAGGTCTGGGATATGCTAATTAAGCCATGACTGATAAAACATTCCCTTGGCCTCTGACTCTCATTACTTGTAACTTCTCTGACTGCAGCCCAACTGCAGCACCCATAGAGTCAGACAGATAGAGAGCATCCTACGCCCCAGGCTGTGACTAAATGCTTATTAATCGGAGGGACATGACCTAGCAGTGCTGTAGCGCCGTGCCAGAGCCACTCTAAAAACTTAGGGCTGCAATCAGTGTACCTTATCTTCCTTTCCTAATTGATAATTAGTCTGGCATTAATTTGAGGCCAGCATCTATCTCTTATCACAAAGGTACAATTTATCAGCTGCTTAAATGGTGGGCTAAATTGGGTTGGGAGTGTTAACGATTCACCTTGCTTGGTATGGGGGACATTGGGGAAATAATTTCTCCTGACTCATATTTAATTAACCTTAGCAGACGTACTGAGAACTTTTGTAGCACAAAAAAAAAGAAAAAAAAAGAAAAAAAAAAAAAGTGCATGTTTAAAACACTCAAAAGTATGACATTTAGTAAAAAGTGCTTTAAATGGACGTTTTAATGCAAAAAGATGTTATAAAACATAAATACAAAATAGATGAAAACAATAAGAGCAATCAATTATCACTGTAAGGGCATAATAAAATGATTTTTTTTTTTTTTTTTTTTGGATACAAGCAGTTTTCAAAACTCATGTCATGTTACACTACTGAGACAGAGAGGTTATGTAGTTGGTTCCTTCAGTCACCGGTCTCTGTGCAATGGAGAACCAGGAGAACCAGAACTCTTCATACAGAGGGCTCTGGCTAGTACCTTCAGCTACAGGAACACATGTGCAACTCATATACTGCAAAAAAACAAAAACCATACATACAGAGTGTTTGGATACGTTAAACATGCTATGCAAACTGTCACATCACTAGACAGTTATGTTGCTGTTAATTGACTGTCTTGCTGTGCTTTTTCTTTCCTCTTCTGTTTTTAACTAAGCATCAAATTACTCTTACAGACAACACTTTATGTTTGGTGCAATACATAACAGACTATGAGAAAAACTTTGTTGGAATTTGGGCGGTGTCTTTGCAGTAGCACAGCAGCAGTAGCCAAACAATCTGTCTGTGGCTCTGGTATACAAACAACATATCATTCAAAAGATATATGTATATATATATATGTATAAAAGCAACAGTTAACAGTGAAGAGTTACATATATGTGGATTGTGTATATCAGTGGAATAACAATAATAATTACACAAACACAACTTCATGAAAAGTTCACATCTCAGCAAAGCTTCACCAGCCATTGAACCAGCATCAAGATACACAGAGCTGAGAGGACCTCTTTATCCTCACGTTTCTCCTCATTTCATCTTAAAGTAACGTACCAAAGGTAAAGGGAAACTGTCATGTCAGCGCCTGTTGATGAGAACATGGATACCAAAGTCATGCACGTGTCCCCAGTAGATCACTTGCCCTGGCGCTCTTTTAGCACCCACCATGTTGAGTGACAGACTCCAGTTCTCTCTATGCTCGGTGCAACTGGAGAACTCTATGGTTCTCTGTAAGTTCTTATTTTCTCACTTTTGAGATAATGCTAAGCACCAACTATCGCTCATCATAGTGTAGGCTAACGAGTTAACATGAGGCATCGAAGTGTATGATCTCCTAGGCACATATGCATGATTTGGTCTGTCTTGTGTCTATTACTGCAGCATATGTTCTCATGACTCAGTGGGAAATCTGACAAACAGAACAATATCAAAAAATGGTTCTTCTTTGAAATGTTTTGTTTTATACCTCGAAAATTTGAATTTTTGTTATCATCCCAACCTTAAACATGTTAACAACATTTTAAGTTGAATACTTCTATAACGGTGCTGGCATGGGGCAAAAAACAAAACAAAACAAAACAAGACAAAAAAACACATGACAAAAATTCAAAATGTCATGGTATCAAACCAATAAAAGTCCACTCTTTTATTTAATCTCTATTTGCCTATTCCTTTCTTTCATCCCTCTTCACCACTGCGCATCTTTCTTCTCCACATACTCTTGCTTTCCTTTCTTCATTCCTTGCTTCTTTACCTCTGCTTTACTTTCATTCTTCCTCTTTCATTCTTTCTCATTTCCTTCCTTCCTTCCTTCCTTCCGCTAATAAAATCCAGATTTGTCTATCAAACAAGCAAATGAGACGATTTTGACACGAACAGTATTTCACAATCTTCTGCGTAGTTTGAGTCAAATGATAATGCACATCGCTACATGATTCTTAACATTCACTTTTGTGGGATTTCATCCTTCTATATCATTCATAACAGTCTATTCAACCTAACCCTAAATTACATTTTTTAACATATTCACTGAAATTAATACTTAATGCTGAGCTTTGTGGACTGGAACAGAGAAATTTTAAGCTAGAATCTAACGCCTGGCTACACTTAATTAGTGGTTTAGTGAGTTGATAGATGGATATATGGTGGAGGACTGCACTGGCAAGAGCACTCTAAATCTGAATTTATACTTCAACAGAACTCATGTGCACTTAGCCACACAGAAGCGCCTACACCAGGTCACAGAGATGTGCCACGCACATCCTCAAAATCAAAACCACAGGCCGTACACCACAGAGAACGCAGAGAAACAAGTGGTTGCTGAGTGATACAGAGTGAAAATGAGCTGTATCATTGGTAAGCGCTGCATGTAAGGCAAAAACCCACGCCTGAAAGAAGCCTGCTGTGCCTTGTTCCCCAAACAGCGTTGATGTTTGCAAGGCATAAACAAAGCTTTAATCTGCTTCAGCAAATTAAGTGTGAAAACAGTCAAATAATATGTGATGCAACAGCCCTTCATAGTGGTTTGAAGAAATTACATGATTAATATTGTCATATAAACAAATTCAAAGTTTCAGCTAAAGGACAATTCCAGTGTGAATGGAGTTTTATTTTATTTTTTACTCATTTCCGATCATTTCTGTGTTATATTACTGTCTGACTACTGACTACTAACTGACTAAAAAGTGTGGAATAAACATGTAATTTATTAGTGACTCAGGCTGACGATTAGAAACATGTAGACAATCATAAAGGTACATGCTTATTCGACACAAATGTCAGTTGAGTCTTAAACTGTCAGTCAGTTTTGACTATTGTAGCTGTAATTTCTGTTCAGTTTACATATCACAACAGGCGGAAGCATCGTGCTTTGGTCTACATGTTGGTTTGACTTGGTTGTGACTGACAGAAGGCAGGTCCTAACATAACTGCAGAGGACCTGGCCTTCTTGCCCTGATAAAGACCTGATAAAGACCTTATCATCGAAACACATTGTCTGTAAGCAACGACGATAAAGGCTTTTTAGATTTAAAGCTGTAACTTTCTTCCCTCCTTATTGGACTTAGAGTGGCTTGAACTTTGTGGATGGTTCAAGAGTTAACTCTCTTCTCATCGGAGGCTGTTATTATTAGAGCTCGTACCTCTATTTTCTACAGATATGGTTCTTGTTTCCAAATGAACACCTATAAATCTAAAGACTTATTCCTTAATCCACAAAGTGTGGTTTACCAAGACCCATGAACCTGTCTTCTGTCTTCTTGATCCACCACAGACAGAAATTAGAAATGAGATGGATATTCTCACTCTGTTCACAAATGTGCACATTAATATGAAACAGCCATCTTATTAGAGAAAACAAAACTTCTTTCAAAGTGTAAAAGTTTGTAGCCTGATGTTTGCATTCTGATGCAGTTTTGCAAAATGCAATTATTGGCTTCTCATTCATAGTGATGGATTACCTTTGCCTAGTGAATTAGATATCTCAGGAGTTATATTTGGTATTTAACAGGAAGTGAGCCCAACAGCTGCCTCAAAAGAGATTGAAAAATATTATGGCAAATACATGTAAAAACAGACAGTTCACATGAAGTAGATAGAAAATGTAAAAACTGAGCAAAAAAACTCAAATCACGCTGGAATGGTCTTTAAAACACAGGTTGACTACATGGATTAAGATGACTACAAAAACGTAGTCCAAACAATTCTTCAATGAAGAAGATGCCACTATAAACACAAACCCTTCAAAGACTAACACAGAGTCCCAAAATCCCATTGCATTCTGTAGCGGACATGAATTATGAGATGAAGTATGACTTGTAAAGTACACCGTGACTCGAAATGTTGAGTTTCATGGATAGTTTTAGGGCAGGAACTATCACTGGGGTTAAACTGAAGTGCTGTAAACTAACAGCCAGGGGCAAGTCAACAGACCTGGATTATATTTAGTCCTGTATTAGGAAACATTTCTAGTGAGAGGTACATTTTGAATAAAGAGGCGAAAAAATCATAATTACTAAAAGAGACATACTGTTACATTGGAAGATATTGTATCACACAGTACAATGCTGTGCTAAAAGGATAGTTAAATCACACAGAAGTTAACTTAATACATTCACAAAACAATATGTGATACATAAGACTAATCATACGGACAAAATCAGTCCTTTTATTAAGACTGGTTTAGTGGCGTTCTCCCTGTTTGGCAAATAGAGACAACTGGCCTCCTTTCTCTATTTATGTGTAAAACACTGTGAAATGCAGAAGTGCATGAACTAAAACATATTCAATCAATAAAATGTGTGCTGATTATGAATGTGTGTACAATCGGCTAGGCATTTTTGAATTCACAATAATTCACAATTTTTTTTTGGCATAGTTTTCATAATTTCATCCTCAGGAAAAAATATATGCACACACATCTTTTTGTACTTTTCTTGAAATATGAGGCCTCAACGTTCATAATCGTATACAACTAATCAGGTAGTGTTGTAGTTCAATATTGTGAAAAATATCTAAGCACTGATGCAGTCAGTATTTGCAAAAAGATGAAACTTTTTATTTACTAACTATTTACTAACTATTTTTGTCTTTGAGATTCCTCTCAATGGCACATTGGTTTCACTTGATAGAGAATTAAAAAAACAGGCACTTTAATAAAATCACTGCCCAAACACTCTGCAACACGTACCGAAACCATGGATAAACTTGCTGTTTGCATGATTCTGCAGCCAATATAACAGAGCACAGATCCACATCATCAATCTAATGTGCTGCTGGCCCGTACACATCTTGAACTCAGGAAGATGTTGAATTTTCTCATCAGCATTTTTAGATCATCATAATACTTTAGAGAAGTAGTATTAAAGCTCCACAGTCTTGTTTCTGTAAACATTTTAACTGCTTCACCCTAGTCAATTAAACTTTATCATGCGACATTTTGTTTACTTTGTAGTGGTTATAACTATATGATAATAATGTTGTCTGCTGAAATATTGTGCACTCTCGTAGCGCTCCCACTCCACAGCTGCATGTGTCTATGTGCATCGCCACATACCTCAGGTTAACAAATTACTGCATTTAGAGTGGAAGCTACTACAGAGACCCACTATCCTGCATTTGCACTTGCAGGTGGAGGTGAAGCATGGCAGAAGTGGAGCCATTATGCAAAATATGGGACGTCTACAACAGCTGTACAAATTTTGGCATTGTGGCTGTATGGTACTTTAACTGTATTGTGAAACTGAGAGCTATACAATATGCATCTCCACCCAACCTGGGCTAAATTACTAGATGGATGCAATTGCTTTTTTTGCTTTGACTAATTCTTGCAACTAAGCCTACCAGACTGTGGCAAAAGAAAAAAAAATGGTTATTTTATATTCCAGACAGACTGAAGCAAAAGCTCAAAGTAATGTAAATGATATCACACAACAAACATGATGCACCATGCTGACCACTTCTTAATGAACCCCCTTTAGCTAGGTTGTATGTATATTACCACAGTATTCAAACAGTACAGATAATGTTTGATGATGATGGTGATTTAAAACATTAAAAAGGTTTCAGCTCCATTTAATTGGTGTATCTATGGACAGAAAATGGAGTAGCTTTTTAATACAGAGCAGTGAGCATCATACATATTCTGTTGACAGGTCTTCTTCCTCTACACGGCTGCAGTTGTGGGTTTCTTCTGTCTTGGGTTGGGCTGGTGTTGATGTCGGTGTCTTCCTCCCTCTCCTGTATAGCCATACTGGTCCGGACTGGGCTGCCCCTGGTGCCTGTAATCAAGGAGCATTTCGCTCAAATTTATCAAGGGCACAAATATTGGGTGGGTAAATTGTTGCTTTCCCCTGTGGTCTTAACTAAGCTGTATAGAGTTTTATTCCAAAATGCTTTTTATGAAAAAGAGACATATGGCATCATTCTACTTTGATTTTCTTTAAAAACTACATTTTTTTATGATTCTATGTTGTATTTTTGGTCAATGTGACCTGTGGGAGCAAAGCACCAAGTTGGGTTTCTTGCAAACTGTGTTGGCCAATAAAAGTGAACTGAAAGTTCAGTGAAGTTCAGTTTTCAGTTCAGATGAAGTCAGATGAACTTATTGCAGGCTCAGCCAAAGTTCAGCTAAAGCTGTTGAAAGTAGAGAAAGAAGTTCATCCTTTAATACTTCTACAATGTTAGCATTTTGTCACCGAGGACTTTGGTTACAAAGTATCAGTAGATTGTACATAATAAAATTTTGATTCTATTTTGTGTTATCAATCACATTGTAAGAGGCAATATATTTTGTTTCCAAACGGTAAACATTAATTTTGGAACAGAATACACAGCTGGTGAAGGGAATGAATTGAATTGTGTCGACGAGGAGGATTTTATTTCCTCAGATTTTACCTGAGATCCTCTTCCCCTGCTCCTCAAAGCGCCCCTACCTGTAGCCCCCTCCGCCCCCGGCTCCACGGGTCATAGTGTCGTACCGCGGTGCACGGAGCGGAGGGGTAGGGGATGGCGGGACATCCTGGCGCAAGGGGCCTCTCTGCTGAGGCTGGGGTTGATGGTGAGGGCTAGGAGCAGAAAGCAAGGAGAGGTCAAGCGCTGTCATAATATTAAGAGTAGAAAACAATGAAGAGTCGAGTAGTGTCCTGAGACTGGAAGCAGCAAACAAGCAGAGGTCAAGCATCATCACAATAAGAGAGTGCTGAATCAGTCATTGTTGGGATTGATTCAGCACTTTCTAGGGGTAGAAAGAAGAAGTCAGAGAAGTCAAGGAGCATCACAAAAGGAGAAACATCAACAATAAGTGGCAAAGAACTGTAGTAATACAGTACTTTCAGCAGAAAAAGGGAGAGGTTACTTTTGGAGCATTATCACAATTTGAGAAAGAAATCAGGGAAAGGCTGAGTCAGAATACCAGAGGGAGACAATGAGGGGGGTTAAAAGGTGTCATGATTACAGCCTCACCCTTGTTTCTGTAATGCTGAGTTATTTCCTAGAACAAATGGTCTGCATTTGAAATGCTGAATGGATTTCAGTATATTTTTCCAAATGAAGTATATAAAATTTGGGATGCTGTAAATCTCTCTCTTTTCATTGATCACTGATGTTCAGATTTGACAGTTGTTCCCTATTTCAAGCTAACTGGTCCTGTATGATCCAAGGATGACCTCTGTATAAAGTGTTAAGAACTATGGGGTGTATTGCAGCATCTGATGATCCCTCCTTTCATGTCATTACCTTGGGTGGGGGTAGTACCCAGGGTCGACCCCCCTAAGGTCCCCTGCCCGTGGGTATGGCTGACCCGGAGGGTAGTTGGGGTAAGACGGCCCAGGTGGGGGGTTGGGGTTCGGGTAGGAAGAAGACTGGGAGTAGCCCTGTGGGGACTGGGGAGGTCCAGGGTAATGACCTGACCAGGGCTGCATGGGGTACTCAGCTGGATCCAATGGACCACGCCTGGACAAGAGACAGTAACATGTCACACTTCAATAGACGATGGCTTTAAAGAGGCAAGAAAATACTACACAATGTAGTTGGACCAGTGGATTTCCTATATGCAAGAGATTCAAAAACAGGCAAGCAAAGAAATAAATGAAATGAGAACAGACAAGCGTTCATTGAAAATCTAAATTGAAAATAATTGGTTTACTGTGCATTCATGGTACATGAAACATGGTTACCAAGTCATTGGAAGTCCATTTGTTTGCTACAGAGCTGAGTGACCTGCAGGACTCCAATGAACAAAGTTTTAACAGTCAGACATCCATGTTTCTACATATGTGATTTCATTTCATGAACAATAAAATAGTTCCACTTGGCAAGGAAAAAAAACAGACGACCAGTTGATTACAGTTATTCGAGCTTTTATTAGAAAGAAACAAGAATAAATGTTTCAAACACGATATTTGGAGTCAATGGTAAGCTCTGAAATCATTTATTTTTAATGCTACATAATTACACCTGCAAGCCAGCCATATTAACTTTCACAAAGACGTAATATTTTTAAGGGCAATATCAAAGCAGCAAAAAAGTACTTTGCCCATTCAAAACTTTGCAGTTGCAAGAGACCACAACATAGTTGAGTCTTGCACTGCAGAACACAGTGACCAGTCAACCAAGTTGTCGGCAGAGTGAACACCTTGTTAGAGTTTGGCTTAGATGAGAGCAGTTCTGTTAGTTGAACAGATCCAGTAACATAAGAAGACTGGGATAATTGGGCTAGAGTCTCGCATCGTGCTGGGTGTTCACGGATCCCTGTGGGGATTCACGATAAAAATCCCCTGATGGGCGGGACAGAAACATTACACAGACGCATGGGGTGATTTCTAGTTCACAAGAATTGTGGGTCAGAATTCGACTCAATAACAGCCATTATTTACAGCTAACATGAAACAAAACCTGCACAATTACCTGCATCATTTTGCTGAAAAAAAATGAGCATGGACATCTTGCCAAAGAAAGGTCTGCAGCCAATTACTTATCACAGTAGGAAATAACCACAATAAATTAATAAAAGGATGGTCTGCAGAGTGCTGACTGAATTGAATCTCACTCAAACTGACTTGGCCTACACCTAATTTAACAGGCATCTGTTTGGTGTCTGAACAATATGATATTTTTGATTTGATTCACTGTACAAGTTAGAGGAGGAAGGAGGAACTAGTTTCTTGTAATGTTGACAATACAAAAATTTAAGCCAATTCTACTTCTGCGTTTGTCAGGAATCGGAATTGGTCATCGCCTGAAAATAGAGAGACAGACAGAGAGGTGCACCCGGCCAAATGCCTGTCCCAGCCAAAGATCACATAGCAACAGACTATAAGTGACATGTGACAGTTTTAAGTAGGCTGGTGCTCAGTTAACATGCACGCAACACACACATACACACACACAGCTGTGGAAATCCAGCCCAGTCCGGTTAATGGATATCGATGTCTTGTCCCCAGTGGAAAGCAAGTACACAAACATGTGTCGTCCACATAGCTAACATTATGAGGTATTACATTTTACCTCTCTCTCTGTCTTTTTCCCGTCTCTCTCTCTCTCTCTTGCTTGTCTTCCTTTCTCTCTCTATCTGCCCACTTGTCTGTCTGCCTCAACTTGCCTGCTTTCCTTTCCCCTCTCATTTCTCCGGTTCAGATTTTGGCACCATCACACTAATCCTCTGCTTTTTTGTGTGTGTTTGCATACGTATATTCATACTGTGTGTGCACATAAAGGCATATGTGTGTGTGTGTATGTGTCCACACACTGAGAAATCTTGCACTATTTGAGTTAAATCTACTTCTACTCAAATGCTGGCTTGATGCACTTCAAAATGATGTGTGTATCTAAGTATGCACTTGCGTGTACGTGGTCAGGGCAGAATCATATTACCCTCGCTGAGTGTCAAAAACACACTTATCAACGATATGTGGAGATGAGTGGGCGGGTCTCCGCAGCGTCCAACCAATCAGGGAGCTAACGGGGCCCTGTTGCCTGGAGAGAAACTGATGTGCACGCAACCGCAGAGACAGGAACATACACACACATATATGGGTATGTGTGTGGACACTGGGAGACACGCACACACACACACAGATAGAGGCGGACAGACGTGCATACACACACAGTGCTGGTGGTCTCCATGCAGACGCCTGTGTGTGTCAATTTGGGTGGTCAGCAGGGTCTAACTAACTACATGCCCATCATGTTTGGGATATCTGCTTCTGCCCCTCCCGGCTCCATATCCGCTCTGTGTGTGTGTGTGTGTATGTGAGTGTTTGAGAGAGTGTGTCTACTGCCAGTCTGTCAACTTATCCTTATGTCTGTCATCTGTTGTGTTTTTTTTTTATTCTTCTACACTTATTGTAAGCCACTTTGGGTATGAGCTTCAGCTACATGTAGAAATGTCTGTTTTGTTGGTAGTCACATCTTGTTTGTCAGCCTGCCTGGGTGCCAGTCTGCCATCCAGCCCGGCTGTCCATGAGTCTGTTTTTAGAAGTTTTATTACCCATCCATGAGAAAGTTTTTTTTTTTAATCATTATCTGACATTCATAACTCAATATCTGACATACACAGAATATATAGGACTTATAAAAAGTGCAATTTTGTGGGACAAGGCTTTAAGTAATCTATTATCCTTTTTTTTTAAAGTACCATAATCTATTTTAATTTTGTGCTGTTAATTATTTTGCAAAAGTAAAGGCTTAGTGTCACGTTTTTCAAAAGGTGGTGATAGATTTTGCGGCTTTGATATGGAGAATGTGGCTGTACAGATGAAGCAGTAAAAGAAAGAGACGTGGGAGCGGCGAGTAGAAAAGCTGAGCAGGGAGAAAACTTCAGTTGGACCAGGAGAAAGGAGGAAGAAAAGCACACGTGAAATGAAAAAAAGAGAGATAAAGGTACCAAGGGAAAAAAAGGGGTGAAGAAAAAAGAGAAAAGGAGGTACAGAAGAAGACGGGCAGGGAGAGTTGAAGAGTCTTCATGGTCAGGTAGGCAGGTGATTCATGTGACCGCTGGGGGGACAAACAGGTAGAGCCGCAAGCAACAGCTTCAGGTTTTAAATACACAAATACAGTCGTCATTTTGTTTTTGCATCTAAACATGGCATGCTGCACTAATTCTTCCTCTAAGCAACAATTACATTATCCTGCGGGATATTCTGCTCTAGGTTTTATAGCTTATTTAGTCCACAGTGTTCCAACCTTAATCTCATCATTATAACTCATTTTGCTACTCCCTGCTTATTTTAGATCTGTAAAAACTGAAATGACTGTAAGGTTATTTGGTCTCTATTTTAACTAAAAGAAGACACACTGGGTTTGTACTCTATTAAATAGAAAGATCAGAGACTTACACCGTGAAACCGGATATTGACATGTTTTAAGATTGGAATCACATGGATTTGAATATGGGTTTATCTTTTAAAATAGTCTGTGAACCCTGAGCTAAGGGGTCCATAAACCAAGTATTTCCCTGTATTTCGCAAAATCCTAAAATATGTCAACTCAGTCTTTCTCTGTCCTTCGATCTCATTAACAACTGCAGCATCACTACTGAGATCACCGCAGTGGGACTCAACTCCTTACATTATACTTGCACCTCCTCTGCCTGAGCACTGCCCACCCATTCACAACTTAATCACTGAGCCTTTCACGCTGCCAGCTGATTCTCTCTAATCTGCAGTACTGATTCTGTTTTTAAAGTTGCACTACATAATCTAAACAACGCTTAAACTGTATCCAGTTTCCCAAGAAGAATCTTACCTGCTAATCCAAACACCACATGCAGCTGTTCTCTATGTACATCATTTGTGGCAATTCTGCCAACAGAAAAAAAACAACAAAATGGCACCAAATGTAATGTAAGCCTCAAATTGCTGAGTTAAACTGTTTTTGGGTGGATTTTTCCTTTAAAACGATCAATTGAAAATCTAGGTTTGTGGACTATATTGTCAATCCAGTGGTGCTATAGAGGAAATCAATTGAGTATCTATCAGGAGGAAACTAGAGCACAATCAAGGGAAAAGTGAAGAATCTGGTGTGAATGGGGAAGCAGCAATCTGCTGGGAACTAATTGGGAATCTACTGGGAGTCGCCTGGAAAAGTATTGGGAATGGAGTGGAAATCCAGTGGGAATCTTTAGGGAATCCGCTGTAAATCCGGTGGCAAGTTTGGAATGCTCCTGCCAGGAACCCAGTCAGCACTGCACAGCAGCTGGGGATTATGGGGGAATGAGGATGGAAACCATTACTGGTGGACACACACACAAGCACACACAGACACACACATAGACACGAGCACAAACGCTGATGCAGATGCACACACACACACACACACACACAGAAACACAATGATTTCAGCTGACACACACAGTAAAGAGCGCAACCACCACACACAC
>OMKZ01053582.1:7000-34093 GCA_900302535.1 Neoniphon sammara
AGAAGCAGTTTGTATAGAGAAATAAATAAAAGAAGAAACCCAGAAGCTATCCGCAGACTGGAGGTTCTATTGTTGCTGTTCTGCTCCCTGTATCTGCCACTCTGAGCACTGCTAGGCTTTTTGTTGCACCAAAAATTTTTGAAACTGCTACAATGGAGAAAGGGAAAATTTTTGTAATAATAAATTGTTCATATCTCCTGGCTTTCAAAGCTTAACTGCAATCCATAAAACTGCCATAAAATCCTTTCTGAAATGCTATATGCTTCATGGCAGGCTTTAAAAAAGTCCACAGAATTGTAAAAAGCATATTTAATTGTATGTCATTTGTCCACCACTTGATGCCAGATCACGTAACTGTTTTCTCACTCCTAGAGTCATAAAACTCCTAACAGGAGTGAAACAAACCAATTTATTTTCGTTGCTAATGAACAACAACTCAACAGACCAGTCTTTTGCTTTGAGATTACTTCAACTGAGCCTTTCAGGGAGATATATAATGGAATATGCTGGTAAAGATTACTGTCCTAATGACCTAAGGCTCATACCATTTGAATTATTAATGTCCAGAAATTTTTGAATTAATGCGGAAAAAATGTTTGCTGCATACATCATATTTATTGAGGTGCCATCTACTTACATGATAGTCATTCAGGTCATGTACACTGTTTCTGTCTGGGATATTAGCCAAAGGTCAGCTTGATAGATATTCATTGTGCGTGATCCTATTTTTGTGTGCGAGTGTGTGCACGTGCATGTGTGTGTGTATGCGCGTGCATGTGCGTGCATGCGAGCGTGTGTGTGTGTGTGTGTGTGTGTGTGTGTGTGATTTGTTCTTACTAGTTTTGTTGCAGTTGTATACCCAACTTTCCTGCATTGGTACAGTTTTAATGGCAGGAAGCCAACCATGCAGCCTCCCACAAGTAACTCCCTTCAGCTCAGCCACCACTCCCATCTGGATGTGAGGGATTTCTATAGAGGCCCGAGTGCGCACACACACACACACACACACACACACACACACACAAGCACTGTACCCTGACTTGATAATAACCAGAGTATTTCATTTTCTACAAGAAGCAATTAACTCTTTTTGGTGGCGGGCCAGTGAGGAGCAGATATATTATGAACATATGGTGTTCAGGATGAGGATTTCCAAACTTTCTTCCTAAGAATAATAGACCAGCAAGGCGTCTTTGCATCTCTGAATGCATAAGGAAATCAACACCATATGGTGGGAACAGTCACACCTATCTCCTTGAATATTCACATAAACGTTTCCCAGGACATTCACCAGTGGTGAACTGAATCGATTATTGTATATATATCTGCATCACACATCTGCCAAGATAAATAAGTGATACAAATTAAAGCCAACTAATGCTGCTTGCTTACAGCGCAAATCTGTTATTCATATTCACTCGTTATAATCATGCCGAATTATTTAGGAATAACCCGTCTTCCCATCCTTTTGAGTTGCTGATAAAACAACTTTAAGAAGATTCACTGCAGACGCTGCATTCAAAATATTCAAGGCATTGTGTGGGGGTGCCCCTCTTTCTCCAAATTCAACTCCAAAATTCAATTGAACTTCTGAATTCAACAATCTCTAGGGGCGCTGTAGATCTAGAGTGAAAAACAAATCACACAAGAGACACCAAGGATTCTCTGTATCAAGCATATTATGGAGAAAAGGGGTAAAAGAGACTCTTAATACATATTTCATTCACATCAAATGAGAAAATAAACATGCTATACCTTATTTGATATGATTTTTAGTGCTTGGTGACACAATAAGCATTAATCTAAGCTGTACGTTGTAAGTATACAACAATGTGAGTCTAAAAAGTAGGTATATTCTGTCATTTCTGAATCTGAAGGCTTAAATGCACATTAAATGACATTAAATGAAAGCATGTTCTTTTCCCTACTGCAGTTGGTTGGTGGTGAAGAAACGCACAACCCAATACTCGTTCTGTATTCAGTAGGTGCACTAATGGTGGACCACATCTGCTAATGTACAAAACTGGGTATCACGTTTTAGATATCATTCATGGACATGGCAAGACTGTTTTCAGCGAGCCTGAATCTTGGCTGCTGGATGATAAATGGTGCTCTCATCACCACTGTATGAAGAAAATCTGGTAAGTTCACACAAATGGCAACTATTGCCCTTGTATGTCACTTATAGCAATGTTTACCAGCTAGCTTAATAGCACACTGTGTCTACATCATAAGACACGTGTTCTGATTAGTAAGTAAAGCTGCTCTCAGGGAGAAGGAGGCCAGACATTTCTTGCAATGTGCGATCAAGTCTTCTATTGGTCTCTCCTTCTGCAGCTCCACCCTATCACAAATCTTGCTCCTGCTCTGCCTAAGCTTTTTGCCCTTCTTCTTCATCTTCTTCCAGTGGTTTCTGTCCACCTCCTCCTTCCTTCTTTTCCATCCTTCCTCCCTAATTCCATCCACAGATCCCTCATCTCTATTGGGCCTCTCATCTTCCTTTGACCTTCTCAGACTGGTCCGCCTTTCCTCTGGCTGTCCGAGGTCTTCAGTCGGCCATGAGAACGAGGCACAAAAATGAATTATTGGCTGACCTCTCTCACATTCACGCTGTCTTAAAGCAATAATGTGCCATGTAATTCACATTTGCCTATAAATAAATTTTGCTACTGTCTCTCAGTGGTTGGAATAACACAGCAGTAATTCAACCTGTGTCCAGTTCTTGAAAGCTTCTCCGTTTGCTGCTCTAAACACTCGATGTCTAGTAGGTCTTTCCTGAGAACGGTACTATGCGACACAGGAACAGAGATTCTGCAGCTTTAGGTAAATTAGATTTAAGACTTTAAAAGACTTTTTTAAATGCTCCTCAGGATGAAACTTAAGACCAATTTCACAAGAACAAAAACTGAAAAAAGCATTCCTCGGTTCATTGCCTTGAGCCGGTTTCAGCCATGATGCGAAATCTGCATTACAGAGCCAATTTTCATTAAATGTTCACTTCCCAATGATCTCTAGAATCTATTTTAACGAATTCCTTGGTTTAAAGTAGTGGTTAGGCTAACGTTAGTGGTCGCTAGCCTGCTAGTGGATTGGCGTCTGGGCCAATATGAGAGTTGTTGGTTCCGCTATCCTGGTCTGAATGACGTTAATGTGAGAGGCGTTCTGTAAATTATCAATTATCAATTAGTTTGCTACCAGTTATTTGCTGAGATTTTACAATGCATCATCATAAAAATCAATTCCTAAAATCTTACTTCTGAAGACTTCTGAAAGATAAGACATTTTAAGGCCTTATTTTTAGATGAATGGATTTAATGCCTTTTAAGCCTTTTTAGGGATCCATGGGAACCCTGAGGAAGTGATGCATTGTGTGCTTCTGGTTTGTTTGGAATAACTAGAAGAAGTGGGTGGTTAGCAAGAGCAGTGATAGCCACCATAGCTGGACAGACAAAGAAAAGAGCACCACATACAGAAACCCAAACAGGTCTGGACAGACTGATTGACAGGTGGTCTCTGGGAAGTTCAGTGCAGAAACACCACAGCAATGAGCGCTTAGCACAAACAATGGAGACAAGAAAGACTAAGAAACTCACAGATGGCCATTTGAAAGTGTTGCACACACATAAACAAACCAACCAAATGCTTGGAAGACTAAGAAGATCGGAATTTTCTATTGATATCCAAGTTGCCAAGATGTGATATTTAGCAGGTGACAAAACTGGACGTCTATGATCTCATGACTTCATTACCTGTGACAGTGAGACCCCTGATTTTTTCCTGAAGCAAAAGTTTGGGTGGCAATTTCAAGTCACAATCCCCCCAAAAAGTCACCAGACATGTTTTTATGACCCAGTCTGGCCGTCCTCACCACCATGCCCTCACACCCTTCTAGCATTTTCATATGGATTGTGCCCTTTTGAAACTCTGTGCTCTCGCCCTTGAGAAAGTCACTGAAGGCAAGGCACTAAAAACAATGCACAACACCGTTCCTGATAAGGATTTCACTCACACTCACCTACACTCAAGTATGCAGGAAAACACAGGAAGAAAAAAAACTATTGGGGAGGGGTCATGCATCACACTGCAGTGAAAATACTCAAGGGTTTTGGACTGCATTTGCCTAATGAACAACCTGATGCGCAATTCCTGGTGAGAAGTGTAAAGAAACAACACACAGAGAAGGAGAGCAGACCATTTTCCCAGTTGTACGCCTACCGGAGGCTTCTTTACATTTCAAAAATATGAAAAAACATAAGGCTAAAAAGGAAGCGAGGCAGATGTTGGACTAGAAAGGCTAACTTGACCAGAGAATGGTATAGCAGAAGCAGACGCTACAGGAGGAACCTGGCACAGCTACAGAACAGGAGAGAGAATATAGAGAAACCAAAGAAGAGAGGGAGAGGAGGGGCAGTGCAGATAGTCAAGTGATCTTTCCTTATTGAGACACATGCAGCAGTCACATTCATTTGAAGCAGAGGTGGGTAAAGGCCAGATACTTAATTAACTCACCTCACATACTACAGATTCGACGCCGGACTAAAAATAGTGGAAATTCAATTGGCTTAAGTATAGATACCTTGGAGCTACCACTCCCCCTCCCCCACTGCGGTGTGTATTAGGGGAGCAGGCACCGCAGGTACTACATGCACACATCATTATCAAAGGAAAAGGTGACTGCAGTGCTATTTCAAGGTCTTGATTCAGCCTGCAGATGGATGAAAGGGGATAAACATTACTTTCCAAAGCAAATAAGCAGGCGGAGGTCCTTAGCCAGGATTAATTTCATGTTTCGGGAGATGATTTACACTAATTAACCTTGGGACAGTTTCAATTACTGACTGGCATCATTTGCAGGTAAACACTCTTTTCTTTTCCGGGGGAATAAGAAACGTAAACCTCATTATACATGTAACGGCTCTGCTGTCCCACTGGATCATACTGGCGAAACTGGCAGGTCAGAAATATTTAGTGAGTATAGAGGAAGTGGAGTGGTGAAGTAAATGATGTGTGCATCAATCACTGTCCACACACGTGGCATAATTTTAAGTGGGTTATTTAAATTCATTAAAGACTGCGGTATGGGCCTCTGTGAACCATTAGACTTGCAAATGAAGTTGGCTTTATGACTCTCAGTACTAATCCTTATTTATTCTGCATATCTGACCTTAAATTTGGCACACATTTCCCCCACACAAAACAAGCTGAATTGAAATGCATAAAAGGATGACGTCCTCTACATGCCCGACAACAACAGAAATGTAAGAATTTCAAGAGTGACAGTGTCACACAGCAAAGATATGGCTCCCTAAATTATCTCCCAAAATGAGTTTAAAATTTTATTGGCACAGTCTGATTTTGTCTGACAAGGTGGACCATTTCCCCTCTCTCTGCAGCAAAAACTAAGACCGGCAAATCTCCTCTATTGCATGACAAACAATATTCAGAAATGTGCCTGGGTCTTATTTCCAATCATGCTAATATGCTCAGCCTTCTGCATACATTAGTCAAAGTCTTAAATAAAACTAGATTTCATTTCCCAGTGAAATACGATAGTTAATTTCATTTGTTTGACGACACCTTTCTCATAAAGGCAACTCTGACTGAATACACAATTTATGTCAGCTACAAGGCATCTGGATTCATTTGAAATTCTATGGGAAGCCCCAATGCATAATGGGATGTGTAGGCCTACAGTGCTGCTGGTGTGTGGCAGGATAAGAACGTGGCAGAAGATGGCAAGCTTTGGATCCAAGTTCTATTGTTTGGCGGTTGGTGTTCATCAAGTCTGATTAATTACCTCTACTAACAGAGTTGGACGAGGGTTATGTTTTTGCCCTGATCCATCTGTTTTTCTGTTTCTCTGTTAGCAGGATATCTCAGAACAGTTATAAATGGGTTTTGCATGCTTCGCACTTCGAGACTTTTGAACAGATTCACATAATACTGCAAACCTTTGTGGTATTATTGGCCCAATCAAACAACATGGCGACACTGGATAGCTCATTTCTGCTTTAGATATTACAGTTCTGCCATTTTTTCTAAAGCATGACACAGCCCTAATCACCACTGAACACTGCTCAACGGCCATGCGGTTTTGAGATAATCGTCTAAAATGTTTAAAAGTGGCGAGGATTTGAACAGGCATATATTATGTCCCATTTTGGGTAAAGTCAAAATGTGTGCATCTCCTGATGTGAAGCAAGTTGGCAAAGGGGCATGGAAGAAATTATCTTTTGCTGAAAATCTGTCCACTGGTTCGGTTCCTATGGGTAGCATTTCGTGTTAGCTTAGCATAAAGACTTGAAGTCTACAGGAGTCATTAACGTGTATTTCATCACTGTGTAACACACGACACTGTGTAAATAAGACAGCTTCAGAGTTGCTGTAAGGTTTATTTTTTCACTTGACAAAGCTAGGCTAATGACTTCTGTAGGCTTTAAGTCTATGCTAAGCTAACATGAAATATTACCCATAGGAACCGAATCAGTGGATGTACAGAGATGAAAATGGTATTGAACATCTTGTCTCAGTCTGAGTAAGTCAGAAAAAGGGTTTTTTGCCTAAAACATTGGAGCATTCCTTTAACTAAATCAGTGTAGATTATATCTATCATTTGAAAATTTCTAAAAAGAAAAGAAAAAGCACGATATCACGGCCCAATTTTTTTTGCCACTGTAAATCCTGACTGCAGACGTCCAAAGTGATCAGATCTTAGAGGTGTCACTTGCAGTTCATATAAACTCTTGAGAACAGTAACACAGACTTCACAAAGAAAGTAGATGCAGAAAATCAAAACATAATTTCAGTTGTTCCTTCTGCCTTTGCTTTGGAAATGTCTTATTTATGTATCTGTCAAGTCTATCTTTACCACTTACTTGCAAGCATCAAACAGGAATTTGCGGCTCGTCCCCTGGCACCAACCCAATCAAAAAGTGACTCATTTTCAGAATGAACTGAAAGCACTGACAAAGTAAATCTGTTGTGCAGATATGTACAGCAAGTGTAAATGTCAGTAAAGCACCTACACCGGACAAAGGCCTTACTCAACCTATCAGCCTTCTGAAGATTATTGTAAGTATGCAACCCAGGATGTGGTGGTAAACCTGTAGAATAGTTTATCAACATTTTAGGCTGACATTTATCTTTGTAAGATAAATTCACTGTATACATCACAGTATCAACCTGATGTGAGTTGCACAACAAGGTGTCCCAGTATAGGGAATGATGGAGGAGGTGGCATTATCTATGAAGTGCATGCTGGAGAGAATCATTGCTGGTTTCAATCTTCTCATGCAGACAATAAAAAATAAACACATGAATAAAAATACATGGGCCTTTTCCTTCAACACTTGTCTAATGAGACCACTGAATGTTTTGCTTTTTGTTTTATACAAAATGTATTGACAGGTTGATAATACATTATAAATTATAAATACATTTAATTCTCCAACATTATGTCTTCAGTTTACATGTGTAAATTATTATCATTTAAATGTTAAGTTTTAAATTAAAATTGAGAACATTTATTTATTTAATTTTTCTCTGAACAGGAATAGCACAATCTGGTGATTAGAACCTGATATTATCACACTGAAACACAACACAAACTTCAATAGCTGAGTAATATGTGCAGGGGACAATAACCTCACCATATTGACTGAGAATACATCAAAGAGCATGAAGAAGCAACAGAGAGATGCCCGGCTTCATAAAGCTTCTCAAACGTTGAGAGCTGATGTTATATACTGTCTGCTGGGGTGGGAATAATGTGAGGTTGAGTATTTGTGGATGGATTTTGACAGTTTAGCTGGATTCCTCAATCTGAATCATTAACAAAAATGACTTTGGCCCAAATTAGATGTCAGGATCTGTCCTTAAATATATAAATCTCAAGCAAAATGTCCAGTTTGGGTGCATTCAGTTAGCTTGATTTCTCTAGAATCAAATTAGATTTTTTTTTCCCCAAAAAATGTTAAAGGAATACTTGTGTTACTGCTTTCTAACTACAGAGACGCTTTCAAAGAACTTGACCTTGAATGTATATAATACATATAATGTATGTAGTCTTACATAATCTGATAATTTTGTCTGATCACTTCCTACTTACCTTGAACAAAGAGACAATTAAATAAGCAAATGACAACACTGTCAAATCAAAAGCCTTTTCTGTAAAGAGCTTCAGCAAATGTGATGTAAAAAGGTAATGTCCAAAGTACTGGCCTGCTGCTTAATGTGAGAAAATGAAACAGGAAACAAAAACAAAAAAACAACAACAACAACAAAAAAACAAACAAACAGAAAGACCAATTGAGCTCAAATGGTTGCTGATTAAACCACTAAATGAGCATCAATCCAGTGTGCAGTCTTGTTTTTTTTTTTTTTTTTTTGTTTGTTTTGTTTTGTTTTTTTGTTTGTTTGTTTTTTGGCTATTATATTCTCCATCAAAATCACACAAAAAAAACACAGTCCATAAACTATTATCCAAGAGTGCTGCTTTAATAATAATAATAATAATAATAATAATAATAACAATAATAACTTTATTTGTATAGCACCTTTAAAAACAAAGTTACAAAGTGCTTTGACAGACAAGGCAAAACCAGGATAATCAAAAGACATTGTAACAACAGTAAGGCCAACAAAAGCAAGATAAAATTAAGGAAAAGTTAAGATAGAGTTAAAACAAGAAGACAAGGATATAAAACACAATAGAGAGAAGACAGGATGACAGTAGATAAAAGGTAAAGAAATAAGAAAATAAAAGTAAATAAAGGACACTGAAAGGTGCGAATATAAGGAGAATAAAACACATTAAAATAAATAAATAAATAAATAAATGAATGAATAAATACAATTAAAAAGAATAAAAGCAGTAGAAAGCAATAAAAAGACGACATCACATAAAAGAAAGTCTATAAAAATGAGTTTTAAGAAGTGATTTAAAAGAAGTCACTGATTCTGCGAGCCTTATCTCCTCAGGCAAGTTGTTCCTGATGGCAAAAGCACGGTCACCTTTAGATTTAAGCCTCGACTTTGGAACGGCCAGGAGGGCCCCACCTGAGGATCTAAGGCTGCGAACTGGCTCATATGGGGTCAGCATTTCTGTTATGTTTCTTTTATGGTTTCTGATCAGATTCTAGGTAAGGTAACTAATAGGCCAAACTCCCAAGAAGCTGGTGTAGTCCTTAAAAAAAAGTCAAATGATATAATGATGGTCTAGGTGGTGAGCACATGCCTGAGCGAACCAAGAGAAGCAGGGAGTAGGAGTAGGAATCTTGCCCCCCTAGGGACCTGTGATCAGAGCCTACAGGTGGATGCAGGGTGGAGGTGGGGATGAAAACTGTAGCAGTGTAGCTGGCACAGAGGAGCAGAGGGTGAATAAGTGTGCTTTGCTGGTTTAAATAGACCGCCTTACTGGGATGGAGCGTTGGTTGTGGCTGTCTTG
This sequence comes from Neoniphon sammara, assembly GCA_900302535.1. Taxonomy (NCBI): domain Eukaryota; kingdom Metazoa; phylum Chordata; class Actinopteri; order Holocentriformes; family Holocentridae; genus Neoniphon; species Neoniphon sammara. Next base: position 16,446 of record OMKZ01053582.1, read on the forward strand.
AGCAATGTAGGTCATGTGATGGCAGCACAACCAGAGCTGCCTGCCTGAACTAGCTCACAGGCTTGCTTCATATAGGTGCACATAGCTTTGACTGCACACAGGCGGCCTACTTTCCTTTGCCTTGGCTTGGTGTACTTTAACATCATGAATCATGGTGTCTGCAGGTTTCACACCTTTTTCAATATCAAAAAAGTTGTTTCAACAACTTCAGGCAAGTGGTCTGCATGTATGTTTAGCCTTTAAAAAGGTTTCCCTTTCATATTTTTTTGATCATGTATTGTTGCCTTTTTTGGGAACCCAATTTTCCACATCTTTGGATGTCATACCTTTTTCAGTGTCAGAACAAGTTAGGTTCATTTTTGTGACAAAGTTAAGCAAGTGAAAATAAGTGAAAAATTATAGACTTATCAATATATGCTTCAAGTGGTGCTAACTTGATATGAAGACTTTAATTCCCAACTCAGGTATCCACAATTTGCAAAAAAAAAAAAAAATGCTGAAATTGTATAATAATGTGTGATATTTTCATATAAATAAATGTGTTATTGGTAACAGATATATTAAATAATCCTGAAGCCAGTTCATAAAAGCTTGTATGCTGCTTTTTCAGCTTGATTTACACTTGATAGATCATAGGTTACCTTAGAATTTAAAGGAAATAAAATGCCTTTTAGGTACTTGATCCAACAACAACAAAAAAGTTAATCTCACAATCGTAAAAGGATGATCCATATGCTGCAAGGTAAGGATGGAAGAAAAGGGGTTTTATACAACTCAGGCAAGGATTAGGTGATCATTAAGGAAACATTTAGGGATAAAACTGACTTTTTGTGCATGCAACTGGGCCCAGAATCCCATTTTTAAGGAGTGAGCTACCTCCCCCATTGTATTTTCTACTGGAATTAGGCAGGATTGTGTTTGTTTATGTGCTTTACTAATAATTTAATTTTACATAGTATTTTATTCTCTGCATTTGAAAGGTCAGAAGTGAACAGGACATTCTTTGCTCTAACTTACGCAGAACAATTAATCCCTCCACACAATAATCGATACACTGCATATCTTTAAAAAGGTGACCTCAAATGAGAAGTTGTAGAGCCTGCAGTAGGAATCACAGACAAACCCCAAAGCTATTTTACATATCCAACCTCTGATCAGTGTCACAGATGGATGGCTGAGGGACACCAGAGTCTGTACTGGAAGATTTGCTCTGAAGGTTTCGCCTACCAATGACAGTAGGAGAACATATTCCTACATCTGAGCTTGTCTCACACAATTTGACATTTCATTTCCGCTCCAGTGGCATCAGTGAGCTACCCTTATGCCGGAGGCAATGTTCTGCAGTTCTTAGGATTTGCCAGCAAAGATGGCCTCCGTCAATGCTGCTGTCATCACTTAAGAAATGTTGGTGGACACCTTGTCTCAAAATGTTTGCTGGGCTAGATATCTTGTGCACCCGTTTGTGAAAATGCATTCGTACTGAGGTGTGTTGTCTCAGCAAAAGAAATCCTATGAAAAAGGAGCTCTTGTTATGTTATTTGGCTGATTTTTTTTTCCACCCTTTATTCCCAAGATCCTATGTTTCTAGTGTTTCTAGGCCCCTAAATTCCCTCAGTGTCATTTAGTGGCCCCAAGTTTCCTCAGCCCTCTGTTCCTTCACCATTAAAAGAATAATGTCAATACTGCTGTTATGTTAACAAATATGCATGATCTGATATTTGAAATGGTGTTTATCGACACAAGTGTGTTCAAATAAGAATCTTTGGATGCAGCTGGTTCCTAAACACTATTTCAGATACAATTTACTGAACATGTTCTATCAGATGATGCATTCTTGGAGAGGTATGGAGGTCCAAAGGTATGGGCATTATTCTTGGGAGGACCTTGGGAACATAGCCACTGCTTACTTTTGACATGCTGATATTTAAAACCCAGAAGGTACGTTGACTCTTGGTGTTCTTCCTCCATCACAGGAGCAGTGAAGCAGGTGAACGTGGTGCTAAGCCTCAATAGGTTTGGAGGATAATAGCATTATCAGCTCATCAGCACTGTCATTATCATTGTCATCATCATGCATTATGGTGCAAAACAGCAATTCAGCCACATGGCCTGCTATATCTCGTTTTTTGTGTGTGTATGTGTGTGTGTGTGTTCCGTGCATGTACTGCGTGACTGGCAGAGAGCACCCCAGGATCCGATAGCATGATGATAAAAGGGGGTCACCTTGGGAGAGTCCTGGGCGCACAGCAGCACTTGAGGCAATGGAGCCCTGGAGTATGGCAGGAGTGGAAACCTACCATATTCAGCTGCAGTCAGCTGTGTGGAAGACAGACACACATGCACGTACAAGATTTCCTCCTCTTATGGATTTCAAGCTCACTCATTTAAAAATCATGATATAAAAGGTAAAGGAGCGCTGTGCGATTACAAGGACAGAGGGACTAAGAGTGACTTAGGGAATAACACCGAGCTTGTTAATTCAAATCCTGGAGCGGTTTCATTCTAAATTCGGTTGGTTTGGTGTAAATGAGAACTTAGCACTTGCTTTCAGGTTCGGACCAAAACAGTCACACTAAGACTTTATAGAGAGGGGTTTCTTGATACATTTCCAAACCAACCCTGCAGCAATCTAACCATGATCCCATCCAACTGCAGAAAACAGTGTACTGTTGCTGATGCTGAAGTGCCATGTTTATTTTTCGATAGAAGAAAGGCCTTTCCTGCAATAAAGTTATGAGCGATGAAGGAAATGACCACTCCTGTGTAGCTTTTGTCGATGGTTTCTTTGAATACTGGCTGAGAAAGATCCCTGAGCTTGAAACATGCTGCATATCTGCATGTTTATTAATAGCCATCATATATTTTTCCATTGCCTATCATGCACTGTTTATTATTTGTGGTGCTGTAAGAGCTAGAAGAAATTGCCTCCCACTTCTTTCATTGTGATTTTTTTTTTTTTTTAATTTTTGTCGTATGAAGCATAACTAGATCCATGCTTGAATGCAGCAAAGTAAAAAGTTGGCCAGTGATTCAGACCAAAACCAACAGAACTTTTCATGATGGCGGTTCCAAATGAGAGGTAACTATTTGAAACTGTCATGCGAAAACTGCACACAGCATGCTCATGTTTACCTAGTATATACTAAATTATACTAAAGGCTCATGAAAGGCAAAAAGTTGAAGCTCTAACATTGGAGCCCAGTGTGTAGTTCTCTTAAATTTTAATTTATCACTTCCGGTGGGTGAAGACATATATATAACTGACAATAAAATTTAACTTGGCCAAAAATGGGTGAATTTAGAGTGTCTCATTTAGGGGGGACTGGAATTTCTTCTCTGTTGCAGCCCCATTTTGTGAGACCAATAATATGTGTGTATTTTACATGTGAATCTTGCCTGGTGCTGAGTGACTGAAGAAACAGCTCTGAGCGAAGGACACAGACATACACACAGATGCTGCTGGTCTGGGGGCAACACTGTGCCGACACTTTCATATATCTCTGTGTCTAAATCTCTCTGTCTAAAAAAAAAAGTGACTGCGTGAATGAGTCACTTCTTCAATTTGACAACTGCCGTACACTCATACATTAAGAGATAAACATGGATCACCAGAGTCACCTTGAGTAAAATTCATTCATTCTGAAGTGACTGAGATAGATGTGATTTGAGGGGAGGAGGACAGTCTCCATGCGCACTGTTGATAACTGTCTGAAGCCAGAATCTGATTATAGTTCCTACCATCTGACTTCTCCTCCTGTAGACTTCAAGTCTTTATGCTAAGCTAACGTGAAATGCCAGTCATAGCAACCGAACCAGTGGACGTACAGATGTGAAAATGTCTTGTGAAAAAGTGTATTTCAACATAAGACAGTTTAACGTTTTGTTCTGTGACATAAATTAGATGTGTTAACATCTCGACCACAAATTTTTAAGCTGCCATGTGCTTTAAAAAATTAAGTTGCTAACAAGTTGCCATACTGGAACTACAATGGGTGTGGCAATAATTACACTTCATTTAGTCAAGCACACTCACACTCTTCCTCTGGTCTATGCCATGTGCTTGTTGTATACTATTTGTTCACACTTCTATCAAACTTGTCCACTGCACGCTTATGAATTTTTAGTACTCCACAGCTAGCTAACTACTTGAATGCAGGAAGAGTAATTACTACAGTGGACTGAGCAGTGGAGCGCTGTAGTGGGGGTGGGGGTTACGTGACGTTAGCGGAGCGCACCCACTTTTGTAGTTTGTTTTAGCCTAACATTAGCTTTCTGCCTATATTAATTGCATGTGTGGTTCAAAAAAGCCGAAAACAGGATATTGATTTGTGGGAATTATTGAGTAAATTTGTGGCAGAGCTTATTTTCTTCAATTTTCTAAAATCCTATGGAAAAAAATCCATTGGCAATCTGCCAAGGGGAACCCATAGTCGAATTAACTTTCGGGTTTGGCCTACAAAAACACGTCATCACCAGAAGACTCAAGGGATCTGGTGAGAATTTAAGTTGCAATGACAAGATAGCAAATGAAAGCAGATATCAAAAGAATTTTACATTTTTCTGGATTTCTGAATTTCTGCTGACTGTGTCACTCAATGTAGACATGCTACACCAAAAAAATATAACATTCATTTCATTTCCTGTTTACAGACTCTGATTTAAATACATCTTTCTTCACTGTGAATCTTTACACTAAATGAAAGACATTATACAGAAAATTAGTTAGGAGGGGTTCTCAAGTATTTACAAGTCAGAGCCTAACATAGATATATGCCATGGGCCCTCATTTGATTATATATTAATAGATAATTTAAAAATCACAGCTAAAATTCCTCCCATGTGCTTGAAACACTCCCCAGCCCCAACCAGTTTCTGGCCACACTACAGATTAAATCACATGTGCAATTTTTAACCCTGCCCTCCCTGCATAATAGAACCTTTGGCACCTCCCATTTATTCAGGGTGCTTTGGGGCACAAGCACGGCAGCAGATCAATCAATTCCCGTAGGTCAGCTCAGATTAATGCCAAAAGCCCAAAGCAATCTCCCTCCAATGCTACCATTGAGTTTCTTCCATTACCCCAACCAAATCTATTTTAAGAACAGCTAATGATTAGCCTTCACCTCTGTCCAGTTGCATGTGTGGTTGGCGTCCCGGCCATAGAGCAGCGTACTCTGTGTGCTGATGTTTCTCCTTGTGTAGTCCTACTAGACGTCTGCATGAGCCCCACATGGGGAGTCATGGATGAGGGAGAGACCTATGTTAACCAGGTTGTCAACACTTTCAATATGTATAAAGAAATAATTCAGAATAATTATTCGCGGATGTGTCCTTATGGCTCCATTAGCTAAAGCACATCTAATTTTCTTGTTTATTTTTTTTTTTACCTGCTCAGGACCTTGTTACACCACATCTCGCTCTCTTCCCTTTTCTCTCCTGTCTCTCTCTACTGTGGGCTATCACATAAAGGGGAAAAAAAAATCTCAAAAGTTATTATTATGTTATTATTCATGAGAATAAAAGTGAATAGACCAATAGCAGTGGCTTACTCCTAAGAGGATAAGGAATTGTCTATTCTGTTCTTCCCAGCTGTAAGCCTCCCATCTAGCCCGCTAAGGTCACTTTGATCTACTATAAATGAATATTAATAGCGACTGTGGCTTATAATCCAACTGATTCTGTTGCTGACCTAAGTCTGACCTGGTTACAGTGTCTTTGCCTACAACGCATCTCAAGACATCCAATAATATTTCTACAATAAAAGGAACTCGTACGATTTGCAGCATCTGTTCACAGAAGCACTACAAGTCTTACCTCTAATTGGCAAATGGATGCATTATTCAAAAGCCCAATGTCTTATTCCCCGAGAGTTGTCCCCTTCAGACATGCAGTGTATACTTAATAGCTTCATCTTTTTTATTGCAGGGGCAAAGAAATTCAATTTCTTGCAAAAGATAGAAAAGCCCTAAAAAGAGGCTGCCTTGGTGCTGCTGTAGCTGTTGTCCTTGCCGTCTTGTTTCAGTGGCTGGCAGGCAGGTGCATGTCAATATTCAATCCATAACGTCACTTGATGGGATGAGACTATCCCACACAGCCAAGGAGTCGCGTCAGCATTTTCATGCCAGGTCCCACCTCATTGGTCGGCCGCACGCTGGACACAGGCACATTATTCAGGTTGAACTTTACTCCACTGAGGCTCCAGCGAAATCAATCTGCTGTTATTTTTCTGAAGTGCTGGAAGGGGCTGCACTGAGGAGGAGAGAGGGATGAGCCAAGGAGAAAGACAGGGAGGGAGGGATGAATGTCGCTGCTGTTGTTTTGAACAAACAAGAGAGACTTGATCGAGGGATTATGTTGATTCAAATGGAAATTGAATCAACATAAGGACAACTATTTAACTTTCATGTTAGAGCATAACTGTGGCTTCACAATCCCAATTTTTCATCCAAAGATATAGGCCCAGAAATACAGAAATAAACCAACTGTTTGGGAAATTAGCCTTTTAGTAAAGTCAATTTTCAACTTTATGTAAACCTATTTTACACAGCATATAGGGACTTCCAATACGCTGCTTCTTATATTTCAGGATGGAACTGAAAGTGTAACAGAGAAATCTCCCTTGCTCCTGAGGCCAAAAAATAAAAATAAAAAATCACCCAGTCAGCTAGATGGTGTAAACAAAAAGTGCAACTTTACATTTTGTCTATAACTTCTTGCCATAAGGACTAGAATCAAAATTGTTTTTGTTTTTTTCTTCCCTCAGATTCAGTGTCTCCATACAAATCCATTTCATACAATACTTTTCATTTCAGCCGTGGCCATTTTCTGCAATTTTGAAATGTACACACACTGTTCTTCCCACCATTTCTTTTGCAAAGTTGATCTAATTTCCACCAAACTGTGCACACAGCATATGTGGTTGTCCTATATTGGAATTTTGATATGCGTAATCATTTGGCTGTGAACCACAAATTGGCAACAAGACATGCAAACAGTAAAGTGAGGAGTGCTTCCTAAAAACTTTATATTTGGGGGGTGGGATATTTTACCTGCCTCCATCCTCTTTGTATCACAGTATTTTCCTGCCTCTTGTTGTTTGCCCATGACGCTGACGCCTTAATCTTCAAGCAACAAAAGCTTGATATGGATGTTTGTGAAGGGCTTAAGTGTGTCAGACCGCATTTGGTTCCATGAATAGGTTTGCCAAAACTTGCCAAAATTGTCAAGTTTTCAAATTACAATGTGTCAGGCACCATTTCACCTGCAACTGGAGTACTTTAAACAAAAGGTTCTCTTTTTCAGATGTAGAACCAAAACTAAACCAAGCTTATATTCTCGCTGTCAGATCATTTGCCTCATGGGCTTGGACTCCACTAATGGCCACTTGCGGCTAGATTTTTACACACTGATGCTGTGCTCTTGGTGGGCTTATTTTCTCATCTTTAGCATTTTCCCTGTAAGCTATGTAAGTATTACCAGATTTCCCCTCTCGTGCCCTTTTTATCTACCAGCTGGGGGCAACCAGCATCATTTACTATTGTCAAGCCTTTCCTTATTGTTCTCATCTGCAGTTTATTTCTCTTTGTCACATACAATGAGAAACCACCGCTTGTGAATGCAGTAACCTACCAGCCACCCTCTTGTGGGTACAACACAGTTTGAAATGCTCGCTGAATACTGATGAAACTGGTATCTGGTGTAACTGATCAAGCACTTTGAAACATATGATGCCATTTGCAAATCAGGAGGCTAGCAATGCTATGCTGAGGACTAAACTGAAAGTTATACCAGGCAACTTTGCATGTTGGCAGCTTCTCATTGCAGCTGGAGGAAATTGAACTGTTTGACTTCGATACCCAGGATTCCTGTAAGGTGACATCACGTTCGTCCAATCAGCTGGACAATGATGCCTTGTATGAGATGTATGGGCTAAGAAAGGAAAAACATTTAATGATGAGTCAAGCTTTGCCTGGATGGAGTTCACCGCTGGTTATGCATTTGGTTTGTATTTGGCTCTCAAATTTGTTGCTTCTTGGGGAGATTTTACATGAGTGATCATATAACAGAAATTGATTTGGAATGTCTCAATCAGGAAAAATTGCAGGCTTTTCTCTATTCCAACCCCACTTCATGGTCGAATATGATAATATAGTTGCATTTTTACACAAAAACTCTCACCTAGTGCAGCTTTAACAACAATCTTTTCAAACTTTGTGGCCAGCTTGCATTAACATGGCAGCAGTGGGTGGATTTTTCCATCCCTGCCTATTAACCAGTGGCAGGTGTCTCTTCATTGCAACATGGCTCAAATAAAGAACTTAAAATGGCTGCACTCCCAGATGCACTGTCCCTTCTTGTTAGCCCTTTGTCATGTACAGTGTCTGGAGTGTTCATGCATGACCTTGTGAGTGTGTCAGTGCTAAGCTTGAGCTGTAAGGCCTGCACTGTGTGTCACTCTCTTTCCTAACTTTAAAGAGAGCAGCGACAGCTAGTGAACGAGGTGAGCTGGGGGCACCATGCATGCAGCGCTATTGAATGATTCATGGTGTATCCTGGGAATCAGGATGTCACTGGAGAGGAAAACAGGACAGCTCCAGTCACTGCATGTTCATCTTAGTCATGATGCAAACTGGAGCTCGACTCATATGGGATGGTGATATGATTAGACTGGAGCTGCCAGTGGCCAGTATTACTGCCTATATTCACATGTTTTTGGCACTCTATATTACAGATTATCAAGCCAGTGGTAAAAGGATTTTAGATTGAATTTAATTTGGATAAGAAAAATAGGCCCAAAAAGATAATACATTACTAACAAGAACATAATACAACTATCTTTAAATTTGACCATTTTCAAAATCCACAAAACCAAGAAATAATGATACTAATAATAACAACATATTTGTGAATACTTGTGTGGAATCTGATCAAAATATTGCATTAGAACCAATTCAGGATGAGGACCTCCTACAGGCAACCAGTGTAATTTTGATCAATTCCACAAGTGGATGACATTGGCCGGCCACTTTCCACATATAAGGTCAATATCCATGGACATCAGTTCACTCACACCTACAGTGTGGAAAAGTACTACCACCAGAACAAAACCTTGGAGAGAAACCCAAATCACAGCCATTGACTGCTGTGAAAAAGACAAAAAAAAAAAAAAAAAGTGAAATACAGATTTTTTGGGCATCAGTGGCTGAGCACCTGCTAAACAGAGCAGATGGTCTGTGGGGTTAAATGCCATAAAATGATCACTACATTTGACTCCAAATAGTTACTAGTGACTGGACTACTGTCATTGTTACATGGTCTAATATTTATAATGAAGACCTAATTATAAGCTGATGTGAAATCGATGGTTGCAAAATTGAGGCAATTTCAGAGGATTTCCACTAGCATTGAGGCTATGTGGTGCTGACTGGTTGCATAGCCAGAGGAGGAAAAAAAGCATTTTCCCCTTAAATGTTTCCAGATTTCATGCATCTAGGCACATAGAAATGTGGATCTTCTTACCACTGTGTGGTAATTTTTCCATTGACCACTGTAGGTGGAACATCTATAGATCGCTGGTCCAAACGTTCCAAACCAACTCATATTTTTGGAAACACGTGGAGAATTGACTGTTTACTCTTTGGATAGTATTATACAATATTATTAGGGGGAAGGCCCCTGATATGAATTTTCTTGTTATCCTTGGTTTTTGAGTTGATTTTAGCATATTTACTTGCCCATAAATGGAGCGTAGCCTGCGGAGCTAGCTCAGGCAGAAAACTCGAGACATGCGCCATTCACATATACGTTCACATATACTCTCCCATGGTCACGCGATATCTGCTTGATGCTACGCCCCTCTGCAATGAGGCGGTCTATTTAAGCTGCTTATGCCTTGCATCTATCCCTGCTCTGCACTGCTGCAAACACAATGCTGCAAACACACTGCCATGCCTGCTCTTGCTGCTGCACCACATGCTCATTGCCTGCTGCTTGAGGTAATCAAAATCAAGTATATGCTTCTTCCTTGCTTACATTACTTGGCGCTGCTGTTTGCTTGCTTGCCTTAATGTTATCTGGTGCTGGCGTTTGCTTGCTTGCCTAACTTGGTGCTGCTGTTTGTTTGCTTGCCTTACCTGGTGGTGCTGTTTGCTTCCTTGCCTTAATGTTACCCGGTGCTGCCGTTTGCTTTGCCCTGTCTTCTTCTGATCTCCTGCTCAGATACACAGATTGCTTGGGTGCAAAACCAGATCAAGACTCACTTGAGTCCCACGATCAACTTGCCGGTGAAGACGATTCATTCCCGGCGAGGCCCTCGCAAATCAGCTTTCCGGTTGACCGTAAGGATTTATGATCACAATATCTCACTCCCAGCCGTGGTGAGTCACCAAGAACTTCAGTTTTCTTCTATCAGTAAGGCTCCACTGCAAAGTTCTTCTAATGTAATCCCAACGAGGGGAGGTCCAAAGCGAGGCAGCGCCAGTGTAATCATCCATCTGAGTCAAAGTACAAACGTTTTCCTCCACTGACAAGTTCAATCATGTCGTTCCTCCTCTCCATTAGGGAACCGGAAAATTATTAGCCCCAGTCTGTGGGTCCACAGATGGATTCTAACATCTTCAATATCGCCAGGGATTCTTTAACTTTCAGTCCGTGCTCGTATACCAGATGAAATAAAGCGCTTTTACGTGTGGGGTTACTTGCTCTGATACATATTTTAGGGCACCTTGCATGGCATATAAACTATTAAAATACGATTTAATCCAAGGTATAACAGTTGAATCCATTGTTTTCAATGAAGGCGGGTAAAAAATCAAAGATGGCGCACAGCTACTTCTCCGTTGCATGTTTTGGGAGTACTGCATGAGCATTGCAGCCAGTGCTGCCAATGCAATGCCAGCGCCCTCTGCTGGATTGAGATTCCTGCTTCTTGCTGCAGCTATTCCCGACAATGTGGAATCTAATGCTTTCAGATGCACCACACTCAGTGGTTTTGGGGGGAGTTAAAATAATCCTGGTTGTCTGCAGCTAAGTTAACATCCCTTAATATACTCCTAACGACTCTTAAAGACACTGGGCAATGGTTGTCTATACTGCTTATCTATATTACATCACACTTAACAGCAGAAATCTTGTCTGCTCAGAATTCCTGTGCTATGCAAGCTGCATTATGGCTATAAATCATGCAACGCTCTAAGTGATTTCATATCTGTTGCTGCATATCAGGTGGATTGCTGGGTTAGATAGATATCCCTCAAGACTGATCATTAGGTAGTATGCTCCTAGAGGCTGGAGGTGCCTCTCTTGGAGGGGCTGGTGCTGGCCCACAAACAAAGCTTCATTAGATAGTATATTCCCACTGGAATAGCCACATGGCGGCTGGTGCCTGGCTAACACATACAGCTACACTAGATATTATATTCCTGCGGGAATGGCTACACGGCGGCTGGTGCCTGGCTCAAGACATTTACAGGTCATTTAAGCTCAGCTGTTTGGAATCTGGCTCTGTGTTAATGCGGTTTTGGGGGGAATATCCTATCACTCTCTGCTCTGTTCGCATAAGCTCAGTAGGCCGCAGAGAGTGAGATAGTCAGAGCCTAGACGCCAAACTAATTATTTGTGCTATACATACGCATATCTGTGCATGCTTTCCATAACTTTAATCATGAATTGTCTGACTGAACTATCCATTACAATGATGAAAAAACACCTCACACTCATATGCCAATATTGTCCTCATATACCAGAGTTTTCTTTGAAGTGTGTAATCCCCATCAGTTTTGCATGTCCTCCCTTCTCTTTGCCATTTCAACACACAAGTGCCTAAATACGACAATGCTTTTAAGCCGTAAGCACAAAACAGTGAAGAGGAGCTTTGTTTGGGAAAAACTGGAGCAAGGGTGATGAATCCCACACGGCGTCACTTTTAGATAAAGTACCCAATTACACTCTAATTTTCAAAGGGAGATTTGATCCATTAGATGGAGTAACAAGCTGTGAAAATATAAAATTACTCATACATGCACACATATATTGGACTTAATAGTTCATATTGACTTGCAATTGAAAAAATGGTTTCAGCATGTAGTTAGTTACGCTTTAAAAAGACAAAAGACCCCTGGTGCTTTTGTCTTCTTTTCATCCATTCAAATTAAAAGTGACATCGTATTAAAAAAACAATTGATGATATGCTGTTGTGAGTAAAACTGTTTTGGGTATACAACAGATGAAGTGCCTGAAATGCCTAAACAGATTAGAAAATTAAACCATTGTTGGTGCTCATAGAAATAGTGAGCAGGAAATTTTATGAAGAGAAAATGGAAAAAACTTTTCAGAAAGGTGAACAGTGTGCAACTGCTGAGAAGCTTTATTAAATGCCTTGCTTATATTTAAAAGATTAAAACATCCCAAGTGTTTCAACACCCTGCCTTCATTTTTTATTCCACAAAGTTTAATGTCTCCAGTAATAACTAACCATCTGAGGATATGAAAAAACGTCTGCATGCTCCCCTACCACATTAATTAAGATTATTTGAAGAAGGGAAAAGCTTATGAGGTGAATAGTTTATTATTGTGCCTGATATACTTCTCTTGTATTACAACGTGTAGTCCTTAGTAAGTAGGACAGTCTTGCAGGGTTATTCAGATGACAGGCTGGCACTTACAGGAAAACAGAGTTTTTGATAGATTGTCCCATTTGTCAACTTACCTGCAAAGTGACAAGAACATAGACACCAAAATCATCCATAGGTCCCTGATAGATCATTAATAGGCTCCAGTGCTCCTTGCTAACATTTTAGCATAAAGTGATAGTAGGTCACTGGCTTGCTCCAAAGTAACAGAAAAAAAAAATTGTAATAAAACATAAGCGAGTGTAATTGTATTATATTTATATTCATGCATTTTAAAAGTGAAATACCTCATCTACCATCTTCACTTCCCATGGAAGCCTGATGCCTGATGATTCAACACTTAACTATGAGGCAGCATATCTTCAGTCTGTCTATTGGGTGCGTTACCATGAAATTTGGTGGACATATTCATGGTCCCTAGCAGATGACCCCTGTCAGTATTGTAACCTCATGAACTTTTGTAGCGCCACCTTCAGGCCAAAATGTCGACATTACACACAAGATATCACGAAATGTAAATAGTGGCATGCCACGATATTTGGTGAGTGCATTCATATTCCCCAAAGTAAGATTCCTCTTGATTGTAGTGATCCTATGACCTTTCCTCTAGCACCATCCTCAGGCCAAACATTTGACTTGTACACAACATATCTCTGAATGTAATGGACTGCCACATAATTTGCTGAAGTGTACTCATGCTTCCTAGAGAAGGAACCCTCTCAGTTTTTGGTGTCACCATCACATTTCCTCTCATGCCACCCTTAGATCAAACTGTCAAATGACATTTGATGACCACATTCATGCTCCCTTGAAGATGAACCCTGTCAACTTTGGTAACCTCATGACCTTTCCTCTAATGCCACTCTGACCTCAGATCAAAAATGTACACACTCCATTCTCCCACTACTTGCTTTCCCCCAGCATGCACCAAACCAGCAGAGTACCAGCAGCAGAAGGCCCATGCTTGTTTTTTACCATTTAGCTTTAGAGCTAAATGAACTGACTTTAGCATCGCTTGACAGGTGGGGTCCAAAAGGACAATCTCACAAAACCTTGGTGTATTCCTTTAAGCCTTAGATGACTACATTTAAGGGTATCACATGTAGATAGTGGTAGGACAAGTCAGTCAGGATCTCATGGAGATCCTGACTGACTTTTTTATTTTATTCAACTGAACTGTAAGAAAGAGGTAGTGAACACCCCTTTCTATGTGAACACTGGTCACATCCTTTGAATCTAATGATGAATCAGAACAAGTCCATGTGCTGAAACTAGGTGTTCTCATGTGAAACATTAATTAGCACAGGGATTATTGAGAAGTACTGTATGGTACAGGGATGCCTCTCAACTCCCTAGTGTGTAATTTTCTTTGGATGACTAAAGGACATGATTAAGAAGCGGCAGTGGGCATTATTAATAAGTATAGCAGTATAGTGTATACTGCTTGCTTTCGCTCAGCATAGATCACAATGTATCCTATCCTCTCATCTTCAGAGTGGCATCATTTTAAAGAAATGTATGAACGCTCAAATTATGGTAAATTTAAGATTAAGAGGTTCAGTATATCATTCTTTTGACATCTGAATTTGGCCTCTGCGTAAATTCTTACCTTGGATTATGGTACAATGGACTCCAACAGGCATCAAAAAACATTTTGGTAAACTAAAATAAAAGTAAACATTGCCCTTTAAAATAATGAAGAAAAAAGAGAAAATGAAACAACTAGAAAATGCACTAAGTAGAGCACAGACCTCCAAGGAGACAGATCCAGTATTCGCCTTGTTCACCTCACTGTCATGTTTGGTTAACTGAAGGGCCATACATGCTAATGTTAAAAAAAACTGCTATAAAAATTCATCACAGACACAACTGGAAATGATCTCTGTTGCCTCAACAAAACATTTCCCACGGCGGAATTATTTTTTCTGTTAATTTTTTCTTGTCATTGCTGTACTGCTTTGAATGATAGCCAAACAGGAGAACAGCCATTTGCCTCCATTAATTTTATTTTATATTATGAAAGTCACAACAATTGCTTTTTTAATTTTTAATTTTTAGTTTTTTAATAAGGGCTCTGAAATAACGAAAGTGTGATCTGTCTGTCATTTCATTCAGTGCTGCTCATTAAATAGTATTTCAGCTAGTTACTGGTACCTAATGAGCTAAATTGTTTTTGTGTAAACATGTGATGCCATTTTCAGCCAAGTGCCCTGTCAGTTCTTTGTAGAGGTTTGATTCTCTGCCCAGACCTGAGCCTGGCCCAGCCTGGTGGGTCGGGTTAGGCCCCAATTTCCTGCTGTTTCCTTGGTCCCGGGTCGGGTTGGTCTCATGGTCAGATTTCTTTTTTTTTTCTCTTTTTTTTTTTTTTTTTTTTTGGTAATTGGGGCGGGGCCTAGATATTAATATATTATAACATTCACTGTAAACCTACAGCAATCACACTGATCCATCTATACCGTGTAGTTCACCTGTGATCCTGCTATCAATAGCAAGTGAACTACACATGTGCTGTGCGCCCAACAAATGAACTGAAGCATGTGGTTGTTGCAGCAGGGAGGGGAGGGGAGCTCGCATGGACATACGTTGCCGGCATGCAATGTGCAATGTGTGCCGGCATGCAAAACATTAATTTGTCTTGCAGGTTATGGATGGATCAGTGTGATTGCTGTAAGGTTACAATGGGTGTTACAAGCATGAGTTATGTCTGACTAAATGAAATGTCTTTAGCAAATCTGAGAAGGGTGTAACAGCAGACCACAGATCTCAAAACCTCAAGGAACACACACCTAACCCTAATGCCAAAACTTAACCACTTCTAAATGCATACCTATGAGTTATATTTTTTGACAGACTTCAGAAGAAATAAGTGTTTTGTTTTACATAGGCTCTGAGCAGCTCCAGATTGGTGATTATACATACCATACCTACTATTCCCCCCCAAAAGCCAATTTTTGCTACCCCCAACATTACACAAGAATGACATTAAAAAAGAAAAACTTCAAAAATAAACTCGTTTCCAGACAGTGAGGTTTGAAGTGTAGAATTTCAATTTCTCAGAGTATTACTTTAAATGGATAATCATGAAAAGCTCTACTGTAAACAGAGAGTACACAACAAGAAAATAATCATTTTGGTCATGTAAGCAGGTGCTGGTTGTTTGACTGTGTATATCATGCACCGCAGGTTTTTAAATCAGGTTGCTTGACATCAAATGAGATTTATCAGCCTCGGCTAATCAATATCCAGAGTTACGATGGTAAAGACCACCTCTCCCTCTGCCTCCCGCGGCTTGCTGTAAATGAACATTGATCAAGAGCAGAGACAAAACACAGAATACTAACACAGTCCCAAAGCATATAACTGAGTTGTCTTCGTGTGCTGTTGGTTTGACGATATCTTGAACGCCTCTACTATCTAATTCTGTGATGCTGTCAGCGTTATCTCCCTCTGAAACCAAGCCCTCTGCATTGAGCCTGCTAAGCTATCAAAACAGTGCAGATAATTAAACATGAAGCAAATTACATGAGGACTCAAAGCAAGATAAACGCACGAGCAACTTCGTATTCATTACCTACAGATGAGGCTCAGCAATTATTCCATTCTGTCTTCATTTGAAACCCCTTTCTGCAGTTTTTCACCAATACCTCCTCCTGTCTCTGCCTCTCTCTCTCTCTCTCTCTCTCTCTCTCTCTACTCTGGACTCCAGCTGATCAATACATCAATTCAAATGTTTGCATAGCACAGAGAAGCTAATCACGTTGCTTGGCATGCCTGAAGTCCTGAGGCAGTTTTACCTCGACCTGTAACCAAGATTTAATTTCTCATACAGTTCATGAAGAGAAATGCACTGGGCAAAAGGTCAGTATTAGCATTGCTGTAAATTTTATGCCAGGGCTTGACATCTGAGCAGCTTGCAGATGTGAGCATAGGAAGAGGCCTCAGAACACAGCAGGTGCACTACTGTAGTATACAGTAATATACTGTGATAATATGCACAATATGGCATTTAAGGGGATTGGATAGCGATTCTTCTTTGTGAAAACAACAGGGGGCAGCTGGTTAATAGTGAATGGGATTAGAAGAAGAATACATACAGACCAAGCACAAGCACCTGTGTTCTTGGGTCAAGCATTGTTCTTGATTTGTTTAACATTATTTTTTTATCATTTAGCGTTTTCACCATCTCATTTTTCCCAAATGAAATCCATAATCATACATCTGCCAGACGTGATCTTGAAATTACACTTTACTGTTGCTTAGCTAGCTAGCTACATGGCTATCATGAGATAGTTATGCTAGAAAGGTTTTTGTTGAGCCGACCACAGCTAAAGTTAACTGCTAAAATATTTTAGGCTACCTGAGGTAATTATCTTCCATCTAACTTTCAAAGAGGAACTAGGAATACAAATTTATGAAGTGGAGAGTTTATTGCGCAAAAGTTGTGCTAATTTGCATGGTAATAAACTTTTCAACTTATGGTATTGTCTTGCCACTTTCCATGCTATGAAGCACATGCCAACCAACACAAATAAGACTTTGTAATGTCTACAAAGCCACAACATATATTTAAGCAAAAATGCAACTAAACAGTCATTAAAATGTTTTTCCATGAAACAAATAAAGAAAAATGTTCACATACCCCATCTAGGTGCAGTATAATTTCAGTTTAGAATGTAACAACAACAACAACAACAACAATAATAATAACACCTTTATTTATATAGCACTTTTCTTATCAGTAGATGTAGTAGATATTTGATCCATTTGATCTACTCAGTAGATATCTTTTTGAAATCCTGCTTTGCAAACTGGAAGAACTGAGTTGTTCTGATTTGTATCAAGCTGTATGGTGCAATTATAGGGAGCTGTATTTTTATAACATATTAGTATATATCTTATAATTGGTTGCTATTTCCACATTAAGAAAGAAGGGGGCTGCCACTGGCAAAAAATGACAAATTTCTGTACAAGTGTTGAGAACTTCGATAAAATGATTACAATAATTTGTTTCATAGAAAA
>OMKZ01053583.1:0-18814 GCA_900302535.1 Neoniphon sammara
ACGGAAGCTGTTCTACTTTCTACTTTGCTCCTGATGTTGTTGTTTTTGTTGTGGTTTCTAGTTTCTCCACCCAGACAGAAGCAGAAGCGTGTCTCCATCTGTAGACATTTGTATGTCTGCGAGAGCCTTAGAAGGCACTGCAAAAAAACCCCAAAAAAAACAGAAAAAAACAACAACCACAAAAATAACAGATTTACATGTATGACTTATGTTTGTGTGACGTGGGCTATGAGCAGAGAGGGAATGAGCAGAGTCACGGTCTGCTGCTGAAAGCCAGATCCGCTTTCTTGGAGGGATTTAGAAGAGAAGATCAAACAGGTTTTATTTTGTTTCAGTGAGGTTTCTCCCAGGGAAAGGTCAGGCATTGTCCTTCAGTATTTTGTCCACATATAACCTGCCATCTTAAGTGAAAGCATCACACGGGCAGAGGCAGCACGGCGTCAAAGAAGAGAGTCAAGGAGAACTCTCTTATTGAATACGTAACATCGTCAGGAAGACTTTCCGTCACCCTTGCCTCAAAAGTTTAAAGCCGTAATGAGATCACAGAGCTGGCTGTTTAACTGCGATGTCAGTACTGTTTGTCCGGTCTGATAAAGGTCGGCTCCTCAGTAAGTTACAGAGATGGGCTAGTGACCAGAAAGTCACCCGCTTTGAATCACAGACCGGCTGAGAAAACCTCATGCAGTCACGTTTTCGTCAAACCTTCTCAACTCAATAAAAAATGCTTGATGGAAATGGCAAATCGTTGAATAAAATCACAAAAAATTCAAATTTACATATTTACTTGAGGTGGGTAAACTTTTGATTTGATGAGAAAAATGTGATGAATTACGATGGAAACGCGTCTATCAAAGAAAATGAGGAATCGGACACTTAATCGCACATTCCCTGTCATGGCGGAGGGTGGTAAGGAGAGTACAGGTGGAAAAAATTAAGAAATAAAAACATTCCTTTGTCTGATATATGCAAAAAATGTCAGTGATATTAGATGGGGAAACAGCAGTGCAATGCAGGTATAAAAACTTGGAAACTGTAATGTTAAATAAACCTTGTACCATTCGAAAGAGCAAATGCAAAACCCGAGGTAAGAGAAGACAGCGACCTTGCTCATTATTAAGCACCTCTTGATAAATTTTGTCCATCATGGGTATCAAATGATGATGTAAGGCTACAGGAAGTGTTTCATTTGAAGTGGGTTGATTTAAGTGAGAACCATTCGACTCAGCTGACACAAAAAACATGGATTAAGCCTATAATTTATCAGTAAGTTGGGTCGATGATGAGACCCATGCAGACTGAACCATCAAATTTAGTTGAGTCTACAGGGTTCTCTCTTAAATCGACCCTCTGCAATTTTGCACTAACCTTTAAACAGGTGTTATGGAAATGCAACTTATTTCCCTTGATTTTAAAAAAATTATTCACTTGGAATTAATTTGAATGTTGCATGGAAACACAGCTAATGAGACACACTCTTCCTCTTATCGACAATTACTGTTAAGATGCCCTTGAGCCAGGCACTTAAACCCCGATATCTGCTGTGCAGCCGCAGTAGACTCTGGGTGAACTGGGCAGCTCCAAGTGTAATTTCTCTGTAACTGTAAATGTGAAGTAAGGAGCTGCTGAAGAAAAAAACAAAGAGTACAATCTGTCTTCTCTCGATCAATAGCATTTAATTACATCACCATTTTCAAAACCACACATTGATATTTCATCTATTTAGATATTCTTTGTTGGCAAAAGCATACACTTGGTGGTTTGCTGAACCTGATGACTTATTATGTAAATTCAGATTGCTTCCCTCTCTGCCCTTTTATTGGCCGCAGTGTTTAGTCTCATGCATATATGCAAATGCACCATTTTAGTATCTTTTGGCCTGATCACAGGCAGCAGCATGGCAGTGTGTCTGTGTATATGCACACTGCAACTTAATGAGCTTCATAATCTCAATGGGCCTTACCTTATTGCAAAACCAGAGAGCACATTAATTTAGGTTGCTGCCCAACAATGTATAATATAGCTGCAATTGTGGTAATGCATGCCCCTTTTATTTTGCTCCATTATCATTCATAGAACTTGTGCATGCAGATTTCATGCTCCCCTTGCGTCTCCATCCTACATCCGCAGCCTCAATTCATAAAACTGTGTCTGCGTCTTTGTACGCACGATAACCATCCGCAATCACGCAAGAAAAGCGGCGTTTCACTATAGAGAGATAGAAATTGCACAGTGAGCGAGTGCTGCAGCGAGTGGAGAAATAGGGATTCCAGAGGAACATTAGAGACAGGCATCCAGAGGGAGAGGTACCTTTAGATGTCACTGTCAACCTCACCAGCAGCCAGCGATTGAATCTGTCCCCTTAGGAATCTTGGGAAATGGAAGCAGAGGGGATTTGAGAGTGCCTTTTTCTTCCATTTCTGCCGCACGGAGCCTGGCGGAGAGCGGTGTGCGAGACAGACAGAGAAATAATGGGAGAGAAATGAGACAAAGAGTGCAGGCAGGAGACGGGGAGAGACGAGTAAAGATATATGGCGAGAGGAAGAAGAAGAAGAACAAGGAGGAAGGGGTAGACTGAGTGGAGGCTGAGGCGCGTTCAGTGAAAGAAAGAGCGAGGAAATCTATACTGAGAGCATTGATCGCGAAGCCCGCTCATGAAACTCAGGTGGCAGGAGGGCTGATGGGTATCAGCCAAATCCCCCCTGTTGCTTTTCGCCTTGAAACACAATGGCAGCATTCCGCTGCTGTGGCAACGTGGCTTCAGTGCCTCGGCGTTTATTTAGTCCTAAAGTGGTCAATGGCTCCTCGATGTAAAACACACACACACACACCCATCCACCCAAGCCTGTTACGTGTCAAGTGTGAACATATTGATGTGCGAATGTGGCAGGTGCATCAGTTCTCCATAGTTTTCTGGGAGGAGATGGGAGCCATCTGGATGCTGCATCATTGATTGGGGATTTCTTCAGGGAGTTTTGGCTGGTGCTTAATGGACAAATAGCACAATGAGATGGCAGTGGATTGATGGATTGAAGGGCAGGAGTGTGTATGTGAGTGTGCACACGCATGTGGATGTGTGAGCATGCATCAGGGTCTGAAAGTAGCTGGTGTCTGCTGAAGGAAAAAAATTTACCTCACACTTGGACAGTTTACTACACAAAATTGTTTGAAACCGCATGAGCGTGCTTTGTAAAACAACACTTGGCATTCTTCCACTTCTCATTAACTCTGCGTTTCTGTTTTTGAACCTCGCCATGTTCATCTTCGACATTATCAGCTGTTTTCCTGATTTCGACAGTTTTGTTTTTTTTTACCTCCTCCATGTGTTGCCATATCATTTTGTACAGCTGATGAAGATCATTTTGCCTTTGATTTTCACAGAAATGCATGAGGCCAATATTAGGTTTCCGCTCGATTCTGCCCCAGCAGACAAAAGCAAACATCAAATCACACATCCAAGCAGAGTAGCTTAACAAACACAAGGATTTGTGGGAGTTGAACTATTCTGTGATGACTGAAACCATGTGAACTTTTATGAATATTTTTTCGGCAACTTGATTTCTACACAAAAATTTACCCGGTAAATTCGGTCCATTTATCCAATGCTGACACAATGTACCTGTGTTTGGAGTTCAGCAGGTGCTCAGGTGCTAGTTTTAGACCCTGCTGCATGAATGCATGCAAGTGCATGTTGACAGGTACTATTTCTTTTATACACACATGCTTGCATGCACATCCAAGTATATTTTCTCTTGTTATTTCTTCACCCCAACCTGTATGTTCATATGCATGCTCATGTGTGTGTGTGGGAGGACAGATATGACATATTGCACACATGGCCTTGAGTTCAAACATTTCATTTTAAGCTGCCTGTCTCCATGCACGTATCCCCATCTTGTTATCTCAGCATCATATTGAATTTCATCTCGCCTGACCCGAGTTACTTAGGCCAAGCATGTTTGTATTGATTTTAATCTACACCCACAGCACATCCCAAACATCACCCACTGCCTTTCCGCTCCTCACACACTCCTCACCCTGCCTCTCTCGCCGATTGTGCATGTTGTTAAATCAGGCTGCCTAAACACAATGCCCTAACAGCAACAGTTAACAGCCATAAATGATGTATAATTCATCCCATGCAGCGCTGCTTGCACAACAGATTAGATTTATGTACGCCTGCCTCCTCTGACCCCAATATCTATCTCCATATACCTTGCTCAAATTGTAATGCTTCTCACACCATTCCAGGCTCCGTTGTGGATGTGAAAAACAGGCTATTTATTGGTGTATAATTTGTTGCTGAAAAGTTACACCTGCTGCATTTTTTCGTGCAGCCCCATCTGATTTAGGTGCTCACAGCCTTTGCTCCAACCAGTAACATTTTAAAGGTGCTACATATGGCGTTTTTAAACATAAATATTTCAGTGTGCAATTAACTGTGATACCTTGATTTAATTATTGTAAAAATATGGGATGATTGGATAAGTAAGGGAGCTTCGTCAGGGCTATCTGTCTCATAACAGCGCCATTGTGTTTCTATTTCCAGTTAAACTAACATGGGTAATCCCAAACTAATGAACAATGCATGCTGGGACAAAATTGAGTACCAAAGTTGTGGTCCTTGCAGTAATATTTACTGTAAAGAGAAAAAAAGTGTGGCTCGTGAGGTTCATATGCTAGATGTTGTGCCAGAAGTGAAAGACAAAAGCAGCGAGACGGCTCTGCACATGTTGCCTGGAAACATACCGTGCATAATAGGTGCCAGGGCTCCTCAAAATTAAGATGACATTTCCCATAAACGGCATTGATTTCTGTAGCGAAGCGGCTCTTTGCTTCTTCGGTCAAATGTTTTCTCTTTGGCTTTACTGAAAAGAACAAACACGGCCAGCGGGACGCTGCCAATCTTCTCAGAAAATGCTTTTGTTTGTTTATGGTAATTACACTCATGTCTCCAAATTAATGCAGTAATGATTCATTGATGTTCAGATGCTACACAATAGAACCTTTAATGTTGCTGTTTGCACTGTCTATTTGCCGGCACTTGTATGGAGTCCAGCTATTAAACAAGCCGCTGTTTGGAAAGAGGATTACAGTCAGTATCTTTTTGGTGCACGTGTGTTTACACTGTGAACCATCTGCATCATCCCAGATAGGTACCAACATCGACACTCCGAAGAAAATCAAAGAGCTGCTATATCACCCCTCTCTGGCTTGTATCCCAACTGCAGCCCAAAACCCCCAGAGCGAAGGTTTTAATATCTAATGGTTGACTTCTGATTAAATTTGCAGCATGCGTCTTAAAATTTTATGGAATACTATTGGTTTGAATATCAACGTACAGTGATGAAACTCCAAAAGTAAGCTGATTTGCCAACCACCGCCCCTGAAAGCACCCCTATTACCATCACAGCTAGTTGAGCGCTAAATTATGTATTGTCCTCTGATTACATTTGCCGCCTGGTAATATCTCAGATTCCTCCGCTGCCACATCCTGTCCGCCTGTCTGCACACCTTGAGGGGAATACCACGAGTGCTTTATCCCCCCGACAGCCATGGCCATCACTGCGAGGTTTGTTTATCTGCCGCTTATTTATTTTCCAGGATGATTTGCTAACAGCAGGCGTAACGTGCGCAGGTTGATCGAGGTAATAAGCAGAGACGAGAGAAAGGGAGAGAAGAAAGAAAGGAGACGGGAGGAAGAAAGAGAGCGATGCTAGCTAAACCATGTTTTTATGGCGGATAATTTTTTCCCCAGAAGGCAGTGATTGGCATTAATTACCCAACAGGTGCTAACAGCGATGAATCTCATAATTAACCAGTTTAGATTTAGTTCATTTGGGAAGACAAGAGTATGAGGGGGTGGGTGGAGAAGTGTGTGTGTGTCTGTGTGTGTGTGTGTGTGTGTGTATAAGAAAGAGTACAGAAGTGAGAAAGAAAGTAGAACGTGAAAGATTACGACACAGAGAGAGACTGTGGGCATGGATGCATGTGTGTGTGTGTGTGTGTGTGTGTGTGTGTGTGTGTTCTTCTATCCTTGTAAGAACCAGTTTCAGCTGCATACGTTCAGACTAAAAGTTGGTTAAAGGAACAGTTCACCCAAAAAGAGATATCTGCCTACTTTTCCCTCAGTGCAGCCTATCCATCCAAACAGTTTTTGTGTGATTTGGCGAGGTTTCCGCTCTGTCTCCCTTGACCACAATACAATGGGACAGGATGGGTATTTGTTTGTGAAGCTCAAACTGTCAAACATGTATCTGTGAAAAACTCATCAGCGACAGCTCTTTACAAAAATAATGACACGGATGCCTGACATAATCCACAGTGCTCAGGGGTGAAGAGTTTCACGGGGAACTATTTCCTGCCAAAGAACGCCAGCAAACTGTATCTATCCGCCCACAGGGAGTACAAATTCAGGGTAGACACAAACAGTTTGGGTTCTACTTTTCACTAAAGTCTAAGACCTTGTCCATACTTACAGTAGCCCATTAAACTGCCATTATTATTATTTCCAATACACCCTCCAAAGTGGATAAATACGTCTAGAGTTGTACTGTGGACGGGGAAACTTTCAAAAGCTAACGTATGATTGGTATGTTGTCACATGCAGCGGGTAGCCAACAATCACTTGTACCTGCCAGGTATTTTTAAAAACAGTTCAACTTCACTGTCTGTCTAGAGAAAGAAATCTTGCTGCTTTTATTCCTTTTGTTTCCTGATTTTGTCGTCCTGCTGGAGCCTCATGTATTGAATTAAGTTACCACTGCTATCTAAGAACCCTGGTTTGCTCACAGGTGAACGCACAACACTTCCATAAACAGCACAAACGTCATATACAGCATGCACACAGCCCGGTACAGTGGATGTCACTATTTCTATGTCTTGAAATCACCCGATGCAGTGGTTAGTTGGAAGAAAAACACTCTTGGCGCTCAGATCCACATGATTGGACACGACTCGTCTGGAGGTAACCTTCCTTGCTAAGGTGCTAAAGCTCCAGCCTGTTGTGGCTTTTATCTCACAGTCTGGGTCAGCTATTAGTGTTCGGCAGCCTGGGCAGTGTACTGAGCACAGGATGGTGGGACCAAAGAGAAAAGCAAAACAGCTGACAAGATATTGTTCTCTGTCAGCAATTACTGCCAGTCACCATATATGTTTTTGTACTCTAATGGCGTTTATTTTCTTCATGTGTGGTTCTGGTTGTCATCCATGTTGAGGTTTAGATGTTGTCCTGTGTCCCAATTATTGTATCAATTTTGTTGGCATGTGGATATGAATAAAAGATTAAAATGTGCATGTGAAGTGGGGTCACACCAGTACACTGTCTGATATATTAGGCTGTGCTGAGCTTTTATTAAAATTGGTTATCAGCAAGTCAGTGTCATGCACTGCCCATATGACAGAGATTCCTCCCTGACCGAAAAAAAAAACCCTGTAAAACCTGCAAAGGAGTTCTCATTTCTTTGCACATTTTATTGTTTCATTAAACTTCTCACAAATTAGTTCCTCGCTGAAAGGCAGAAAAGTATTGTAGGGTTTTCCCTACCATTTAATCAGTGGGTCGCCCTCCTTTAAAGAGCTGCTTACTCATATAAAGTCATATAATCAAGAAACTGGGAACCACTATAGGCATCAAAACTAGGATTTAATTTAGCTAATAAGCGCAGTGGTGCTGCATGAAAAGCAAGTACAGAACTCAAAAAGGCTGATGATAACATGCAGCTCCATAGCTTCATGCGCTTAATGGCAGAATTAAAATACTAGTTTTGATGCCTAAAGTGGCTCTGAGTCCCTTGATTGCATTACTTTGAGGGTCTGCTTGGAAGCCCATTTTCCTCCACTGCTTTATGAGTGGAAACCCTGAAAGAATTTCATGAATATGGGTTTCAGTGGAGAGTTTTAGTGTCACCTGATGGTTTAAAGATCATTCCAAAGGCTTCTTGACCCTTTCAAGAATACAATTATGGGGTGAAACACTGAAGACTTTTTTTATATTCAAAATGAGCACAAAACATCAGCCATTATTGTAGGGACTATTGGCATCCCTTTACCGTAATGCGGGCTTTAAAACCAGGAAAAGACAACAATTATACCATATCATGATATTACGATATCCCAAATTCCAGACAATATCCAGTCTCATATCATGATATTGATATAATATTGATTTATTGTCCTGCCCTAGTATCAGTATCTTCAAAACCAGAATCCTATCTCACATATCATATTACAAACTGAGTTCCAGTATATCATCTGGACATCTCAGCAGTAAATACCTGCAATTTTGGGGGCAATAAATGGTAAAACTAATAGATTATGAATACTAGAGCAAAATACTGACATCAGCTGTATGTGGTGAGGTGAGTGTGTATGGATCACCTCTCCCCTCCACGTGCCGAGCCTCTCGCCCCGGGCTCGGAGTTAGTTTTGGAGGGCTGCAGGCAGCGCAGGCAGGCGCAGCGGGGGGGAAACTTCCATATGGGGATTTCCTTTTGACCCACTTCTCTCCCCCCATGCTGTTGCAGCGAAGCTATCTCCCGCCCGCTCTGCCTGCCTGTTCTGCTCTGCAGCATTCATCAAGCAGAAGGAGGTTTCTTTGTCTGCTAGCACTGGTTCCCTCACACTCCCTGTTGCCAAGACACAGAGCGGCGCAGAGGAGCCACCCTGCAGGACCGCCGCCTCGCACCGATCCCGGCATGAATAACATGACATCACGCTGCAAAAATCTCCATCTTAAGTCATCCAGTCTCACATTCAGTGCTAAAATCTTGTTTTTCTTGAAACAAGGGGAAAAAATTTGCCAGTGGGATGAGATAATCCCACTTGTATCTAATGCTAATCAACTTGTTTCGGGAATTTTCTTTAATCAAACGGCATTTTCATGATCCTAGCGGGCTGATCTGCCTTATTCTGCCTGGTTTCAACATATTCATACTTCTTCTCTCAAAAATTCCCAAAACAAGTGAAACTGCATTGGAATCCAGTGGGCTTATCTCATCCCACTGGCAGATTTTTTTTCAGCTGTCTGAAGAAAAACAAGAATTTATGGCTGCCTATGAGACCAAACTACCAGACTACTTGTTAAGCTGGAGAATTTTGGAAGTGTAATGCAACTCATAACTATTGCACACATGGGCGTGCACGTGCAAGAGCAAACGAACACGTGCGCGCATGCATACAAGTCTAGTTATGGGAGATTAAGAATGAAGCACATTTTTTGTTTTATTGTCCCGTATATGAAGATTTAAGGAATTTACCTTATCAGAAAACGTCTTTCATTTCTGTTGATTTCATTTGGTTGGAATATTTATGAAAAACCTGAACTGAGTTTTAGGAAGAGAACTTTTATGTGGCAGATTTTATTTGTCAAGCTAGGGAGAGGAGACGAAACACTTTGTTTGAGATACAAAGTTTGTGCAGTAATTTTGTGAGGAAGTTTTGTTTCACCATTGCAATTGCATATTTGGCATCTTATAAGCTCATGTGGTTTGGGCTCTTTTGTGTGCATGACACAAAAATAAACCATCAATCAATTATAAGAGCAAACGCACAGGTACAGCGGTATGTGCACACACACACACACACACACACACACACACACACAGACATGCATCCATGTATGTGTATGCAGCTGTTTTCTGCTGCTCTTTCTCAAACTTTTCTTTCATTCACACAAGGCACAAAGCACAAAGATGCACACTCACTCACACAAACACACACACACACACACACACACACACTGTACACTTTGCACCCTGCCAGCGCTTGTGTTCTCGCTCACAAATGGAGCGAGGCAGCCTGTCTTTCTTCGGTAACCTACTTTCTCTCTCCCCCTCTCTCCTTCCTTTTTCGCTCGCATCCCTCTCTCTCACTCTCTCTCCGAGGGAGTATAGATGTCTCACCCGAATCGATTCTCTGAGCACGGGCCGTCAATTGAGAGCCATGTTTAGTTTGCATCGCTAATAATAGAATGTCACCGAAGCGTCCACGTGGATGAGCGGCTGGGGTCTCGCAGTCGAGCGTCGGTATGGAAATTCACTCGCAGGCTAATCTGTCCCTGTGATCGCAGCGATCCCAGGGGGGACCACTCCCAGGCTCCTGAAATAATACACCCCCTGTTTCCCCCTCCCCCTCCCCCGCTCCACCACCATAACTTTGCATCTTAAATGAGATGGAAAGCAGGAGGGCAAAGGTATCAAATGCCCTTCTCTGGAAAATGTGCACGACGGTGCAGCGAATGTGCGCTGACCTGTTCCTCCCTCTGCGCGGACGCTTTGTGCTGCAGCCCTGCAACCTGGAGGCAGCACGACAAGAAGGGAGAGAGAGAGAGAGACAGACAGGCGAATATGCAGGCAGACAGGCAGGCAAATAACTCAGGATGCTTTCAACAACAGATGGACCGAGGGAGCAGAGGACGGAGAGGGAGGAGGGATAAAGAGAAAGGCATGCAGGCAGATAAACAGCAAATAAACAGGCGCAGGGATAAGAGTATGTTGGGTACCATGTGCCGATATCAGGCAGGCATATGGCAGAAATGCAGAAAGAGAGAGAGAGAGAGAGGCAGGGAGAAAGAGAGAGAGAGAGAGATCACTCTAAACACCGAGCCTCTCAGTCTGGCCCTGCGCTAGCCCCTCTCCCTCTTATTATTCCATTTCTCCATAAAAGCATGAACCCATGTCACATCCACAACACAGCGCCTAATCACATTCAATTTAAACAAATTATAGTTTCGCCGCCGATGCCGACGCCGCGCCGCTCTCCGCGGACGCGAGGATCCTTGCAACGCAGGCTGATTCTGCAAAGCCTTCATGCAGATGAATCTCCTGTCAGATAGCCTCCAGCGAGCAAACAGAAGGCAAAATTACAGTGTTTTTAGCTAAAAAGAGGAGAGGGAGGATGAAACAGATTATCTACCTCAGAGATAGACAGATGGAGTGATGTGCAGGATGCAAGGCTATTCTGCGCCTCACTTTGACTCACTTCATCATTAATGCGATTTCTTGTGGCTTTTAGGAGAAGTGTGTGTTTGGGAAGGGGGGAGGGGGGTGGGCGCAGGAGAAGTTTGCGGCAAGAACAGTTGTACCAGAGAAAGAGGAGAGAGAGGAAGAGAGAGGAAGGGAATGTGGTTAGGATGTTGTTGTTGGGGAAACTTCTAAATGTCACAGAGTTATGAGTCTGCGAGAAAAACAAATTACGTCTGTAGATGATGATAAAGCGTCGCGCTATCGAGCTGTTGTGCTTCCAGCCAATTGTAGAAACCATGTAACAAGGGGCCATTTGTAGCTCTCCACAGCGGTAGACACAAACCTAGGAGCCCTCTTTCTCTCCACCAAACGAAAAGCTTCTTAATTGCCGTCTGGGATTGATTAGAACGCCTGGATGCCGCGTGAACCAGGTTTTGCCTGAATTCAGCAGTAAACGTCTTGCATTGCTCATCCCGCCTCTGCTGCTGCTGGCTGGCTGGCTGGTGAGGAGGGATGAGCTAGGGGAAAATCTGGCAACTGCCCCGTCTTGCCTTCGCAGGCCAAGAAAAGCCCCTCAGAGCTGTGCTCCAACACTTAAACCTGCCAGGGTTTCAGCCCGAGGGCCAGGTGCAGCCGGCTAAAGCTTTTAAACATAAAGCCTCACCTCCGAGCCGCCGGGGAGCTGCAGATTGTAGGTCAGACCCGAGGGGAACGAAACTCAGCATCAAGTATCACAATCATGCCTTTAGAGCAGGCTGTGTTATGATAGAGGATGCAGGATTAAGCATTAGGGTTAGACTGGTGTATTGGCTCATCTTGTATTAAATACTGGTGAGTCATGTCGTCCGCTGCCTATATGGTGCAGTTTCTTCCTTGAATGCACACTGCAAAAAAATCTCCATCCATTTAGTCTCAAATTCAGTTTTAAAACCTTATTTTTCTGCCAGTGAGATGAGATAATCCCATTTGTTTCCAACACAGTTTTTCAGGATTTTTTTCTGGGAACAAGGCTAAATATGTTGAAACAAGGCAGAATAAGGCAGATCAGCCCACTAGGATCAAGAAAATGACACTTGATTCAAGAAAATTATGGAAACAAGTGGGATTATCTCATCCCACTGGCGGACTTTGTTACCTTTTCTTACCTTGTTACCTTCAAATGAAATTTTCTTGGCATATTTCATTTATTCATTTTTGTTGCTTTGCAAGTTCACACTTCATGCAGAAGGTAGTAATTACCTCTACAACTGAATAGGTGAGATGAGTCACCCTGTCTAGTCCGAGGCCTTGTCTACACTAAGCTGGGTACATTTTAAAGCACCGTTTTGGTCTATCTCACTACACGACACCAGCATCAATAAGTCCACTATCGAGCAGTTTGATACCACGGCCTAGATCACATGACAGCCCTGCCTCAACATCTTCAAACAGCTCCATTTCCCCCCTCCGCCTGCTGTTCCCAAATATACAAACTTTGAAGAGCCTTTTTGAAAAGCCCTATTTTCACGGGTGGAAAATGCCGGCTTAGTGCGGACGGAGGACCACAAAGAAGGAAAAAAAAAAAAAAGATGCGTCTTCAAATTTACCCGGCTTAGCGCGGACATGGCCTAAATGCTGTTTCAGAGGCTTCTGCACCCAGACAACAATAACACGCCGGGGTGAAACACTGAAAACTTTTTTTACATTGAAAATCAGCACAAAACATCGGCTATCAGCTGCATCAGTGCAAAAATATCTGTGTGGGCATCTTCAAAAACAAATCCTGTTACATGTCGCATCTTGCCAAGTTAGTTCCAGCATAGTATCTAGGCATTTCATCAACTGCCGTCATCATATTTGCCCTATTTTGCTCAGAAACAACAGCAGTAAATACCTTACAGGCTGTTGGCAGCAGTGAGCCAGAGTGCCCTGCCTGTCTCTCTGCGGTGGTATCTGGGTCGACGCGGCCGTCATGTTGTCAGAGGTGTCAGCCCCCTGCGGAGACACACATCATTATCATCACCATCTCCCACTTCCTGCCTCCCTGTCTGTCTGTCTCCGCCTGTCTCTGTCTCCCTTTGTCTCTGGTAGCGAGTTGCCCTCAGTTGACGGAGCGACAGTCCCACCGCTGACTCACGACACCGGATCAGGGGGGAAACAGCAGCAGCAGCAGCCCAGTAACTCTTGGTGGCACGGTGTAGGTAGCATCCTGCCAGCCGG
Organism: Neoniphon sammara; assembly: GCA_900302535.1. Lineage (NCBI taxonomy): Eukaryota > Metazoa > Chordata > Actinopteri > Holocentriformes > Holocentridae > Neoniphon > Neoniphon sammara. The sequence continues at coordinate 13,161 of OMKZ01053583.1, forward strand.
AAAGCTCAGAAACCGAAAGCAAAACGAAACGCTTGAAAAGAGGGGATTGTGAGAAAGAAGAAGGAGAAAAGAGACAGAAAGAGGAGGATAAACAGGAAGGAGACTTTCAAACTGGCCTCTTTCCACTTGCAGAAAGAGGTAAACAATCAGGACCAGACTTAAAAATGGAACAGGGTTTTATTTTTTTGTATGTGAGAGGGGGGGAGAGAAAAGGTCCTTGGGAAAAACAACAGGCCCAGATGTTGTTGCGCATTCTCCGCTTCCTTGAGTGGTGCTCCATCATCATGATGAATAAGGGCTCCTCTTTGTCAATCATGTGCTTTAGTGGAGCAAGTATTTATTTCTCTGTCTCGTTGTCTGCCTGTCTCTCTCTCTCACTCTCTCGCCCGGTGACTGATGAGCCCTGTCAAACAGAGGGACACCCAGTCACTAGCCACCGGAGACGACACCGCCTGGACTGCCTCCACTGCAGTTATGAGACAAAACATGACGCTAATAACAAGCCTGAATCCTGATGCTCTAAATATAGCGGCTGCAAACACTTGTGGGCTGGGAATTTCTTGTAATCTTTGGGGGGGTTGACGAGGACTGATAAAATATTTGAGGCTATTCTCAGGTTTAAAGTCTCAATGAAAAAGCATCTCGCATCAGTAAGGTGACATTTAATGTTGGAGCAGCGTGTCGAGGCAGGACAGTGACTGCTAGCCAAACCTCAGCACTGATTTTGAATGGATGTCTAGAGAGTCTTAAAGGCCTGCTTCCTTTATTGGTTTCTAACAGGTAGCGTAAGTTAAATATCTAATCGTGATTTTTAAGTATTTTTAAGTAAATTTATATGTAGTACTGTAGGTGCATGGATGAGCAACTGTTGAATATCATTTCATATTGATGTCTGTCGTTAGGTTTTGCTCTCCAGCTGTTGGAGCCACTCAGGCTCCACCAGTGGTTCTGCCTAACAACTGATGAATATTCAAGTGCATTCATATTAGCTGATTGAGAGGGATGCATGAATATACATGTGCATGACAGGCCCTGCCTCCTAAAACTAGCAGCTAAAGAGGACACTTTTCTCTATGGGCCGGATAATAGAGATTCACATCTTGTAAAGGATCTTTGGTGTAAAGCAACAGAATATCATTCAGAGAGAGAAAAGCAGTTTTATTTGAGGGAAAGGCAGAGGGGCAGGATTGTTCAAATTATTTATGCCTACTGGTATAACATGAGGTAACCATTAAAGATACGCTGCTTCCAGGAAGTAAAAGATTTTATAAAAACAGAAGAAAACATTTTGTACATTTTTGTACATTTATTGCTAATAAGCTATCAAAGAGGAACAATCATTTTTTCACTGTGACCACGTACCTCACTTTGCCTTCTCCCCACTGAATCATTCCCGCTCTTCCTACTGCATTCACTGTGTTGATATCATGACGTACTCCTCATGCATTTTTCTTATACGTTATCATAGCACTTCACTCATCACAGTAACCCTGCCAGAGCAGTATGGCTCAGATTGTTTTCTGTTGGCTGCTTGTAATGCGGGTCCAGAAAGCGAAGCCTACTCTGCTGTTGTACTCACTGTAAGTCTCTCTGGGTGGTGAAGCATTAGCTGTAGGCAAAATATAAATGAATGACATTCTACAAAATGAGAGACCACACTGCCAAAGACTTAACAAGTCATCTCATATTCAGTGTTAAAATCGCACTCAAGAATTTTCTTGAATCAAGTGTCATTTAACACTGAATATGAGACTAAATGACTAAGATAAACTAAGATGATTTTTTTTTATTTTCTGCAGTGCAAGAGCAAAAGTGGTGTATGATTTCTTATGAAAATGAAGTTGCAATCAGTAGACAGTGTCTGGCGGGTTTTTGCATGTATTTTTTTGGCTCCCTGGTCTTCTCTTGCACGCCTGTCACCAACACTGCTCAGAAGTGCAAAGGACTCGCTGTTGCAAGCTTGTGATAAACAGTCCTTGTTATGTTGAGGTGTCATTTTTCATTTCACTGGCTGGAGTGCCCTTCACGTATGAGTTGTTTCCATCCACCTCTGCAGCCCGCCTTGAAGATGCCGCAAGGTAGAGTTTTCCCATTTAAATATTAGTGTGAAGTCAATTGCGATGACACATTATAATGCCGTTACAAATGGCTGCCCCCATCTGCTACAGTTTAGGAGCTGGCATCCATGCAAAATCCAAGGAACTACTCTGGTATACCGCACACGTCAAGAGCAGTAGGGAGGGGAAATAATGGGATGTGCTCAAAGGAAATAACTCACAGGACTAGTGAGCCTGACCGTGAATGTTATCACAACAGGTTTTATGCTGATATACTTTGGAAAAAATCTTTGCATGAATGATCTTTAAAGGGGAACTCCTTTGGAATGAGACGTTTGTACTTTGCAGTTTTAACAGCTATCAGACATTAGTGACAGATATCAGAAAATTGATGGATATCGTGGCGTCGATGCGGCGGCCGGGTTTAACAACGTCCCACGAGGCTGGAGCCGGCGCATTGTCCCGTGACAAGACAATACAGGAGGGAGGCCGTGTTTTTTTTTTTTTTTTTTTTTTTTTTTTTGAATCAGTCCCGCTGTGAATAGGATGGGGAAAAGAATAGGAAACAATAGAAATCGATAGCACTTCAAAATGTAGAAGGGATGACAGAAGGCTCTAATCATAAAAGGGCGCAGCGGATGTCATTGTGGCTTGAAAAAGGCTCAGGGAGGAACAATTAAGGCTAGATAAGCTATTCTCTCCGCGCTATCGTTTCACTCCGCCATTTCCCATGACAGACTTTTCAATAATACGGTTTCTCCACAACACACTCCTGCCTGTTTTACGGCCGGCCCTCATGAGGATTACTTGGAGATATGCGACTGGGTTTGGAAGAGATCTCGGCTGCATATATTTCTCCACAGAGCACTTTCCTGTGTTTTTCAAGCGCTTCACAACAGCACCTCGCTCCCTCTTTTGCTCTCTCCCCCTCTGAGCTCTCTTTTCACTATCTCTTCCTAAATGGGAGTGTGTTGATGCGCTAATGAGCGAAGACAAAGCTTGCAGCATATGGTGATGATAATGAGATGAACAATGTTTGGAAAACAAGGCCATATATAAGGCAGAGGATCTGACATGTTGTTTTGGAGCAGACAGACGGTGCTGTGTGCTGAATTCCATGCAGCCCAAAGGCTAAGCCACATTGGATGCACTGTAAACTCCTGAAGGCGCTGTTTCCGGGCAAACGTACAACTGAATATTGGTGCTGGTGACACGCTTTTTATGAAGTCAGATCCTTTTATCGTGTTGCACAATGTTGCCTAGCTTTTTTGCCCCCGAGTGTCCATGCAAGAACACTCATTTTCTTCCAAAAGTCTTCATTGGCTCTGAAGCTCACCTCATTACCAACTTGCCTTCTGCAAAATAACAAAGCACTGGGATCTGCAGCGCTGGGTGACTTTTGAAGCACCTCTAAAAGCCGTGTGCAGTTTGCTTGGCTCTCAGAGCGGCTGGCGTTCATTCAGGGCGTGACGCCGGAGCCAAAGCCGCGGCGTCCGTGTCAAATAGCCTCTTTATCTGTGAGCCCTCTTGGCCCGATCACTTCAAACCCGCCTCCCACTGCTGACAGCGCCAGCAGGTAGCCAGACCATGGAGCCTCGGACATCTGTTCTTCCCTCATTGTCCGTCTATCTCGCTCTTTCTTTCTCGCTCTCCTATACTAGCATGCCTCCTCATTCATATATCACGAGGATCTGATGAGTTTTTCCCTCACGCAGAGGCACGAGGCCTGGCGTATTCGCCTCGGGGCCCCAACACACAGAGGTGAATCCGCCCTTTTGCAGCAACTTCCTCACCTTGGCGCCGGTCACACACAGGGGGATTTCACACCGGGCTCCTGGTGGGCTGCAAAGAAATTCCCGCAAGCCACACGGTCACACAGCGAGGCCTCTCCTCGCTCTGTGATCCTCGCCACCCTCCATGTGTGGGAGAGCTGCAGGAGAGAGATATGCAGGGAAGGGAAGAGGGCGAAGGAGATACGATGCCTCTCATGCTGTGTACCGACAGGAGGGCAAATAAAGAAGAGGCTCTCCACACAGGCTCACACATAACCTCCTTAGCATTTCCAGTGTGACTAAATATGCATGCGCAGAGAAAAAGGCGAGGGCCCGCACACACACACACCCCTCCACCCCCCAACACACACACACTCAAGCATCTGTGCAAACATCACTATCATATACAGTATGAGGCTGAATAATTTGGATCAGGGCTCAGCTCATTCAGGCAGAAAACTTTACATTCTGGAGTAAATGCACATGCAATTTCAGCAAGTATTTGACAGATGGAAGAGGTCGCACAGTTCAGCGTCAACCTAAACATGCACAAAATGTTCACAATTTGGTTTTATGGCACAGGAAAAGGTCATACTAAAACAACTTTGGATATTGTTTTGATCTGTGCATTGCAAAAAAAAAAAAAAGTCCCTCTTAGCAAATCATTTAGTCACATATTCAGTCATAGGATCTTGTTTTTGTTAAATCAGGTGAAAAAATCTACTAGTTGGATGATATGATTCCACTGCTAATCAACTTGTTTCCAGAATTTTCTTGAATCAATCTTCATTTTCTTGATCCTAGTGGGCTGATCTGCCTTATTCTGCCTTGTTTCAACATAGTTATACTTGTTTGAAGAAAAATTCCTGAAACAAGTGAAACTGCATTGGAAACAAGTGGGATTATTTCATCCCACTGGCAGATATTGAGGCTAAATTACTTGGCAAGAGATCTTTTGTAAATGTTTGTAATAAAACAGCTTTGGAAATTGTACTGATATCATCAAGATATTTTAGTCCTGATCTCAAAAACAATGCAGGTAGCAATATGGATCACTGTATAATTATTTAATTTTGCTGCTACATTTATACAAGAACCCAGTGTTTGTGCATCTCTTCAAAGTTAAAATGTGCACTGATATCATAAAAAAAAATATTTAAGCTCTTATTTTAAAAAAAACAAAAAACGATGCAGGTTGCAGCTATGGATCACGACAGACAGCATCTCACATTTCACTTTGCTGCCTCATTTTTTGCAGGTTTCCCATGTTGGTGCAGGCCTTTGTATTAACATCTATTCAAATTCAAAAATGTTTTGCTCGGCCAAATTATACCCAAGGATGACTCATGAAATTGCCTTCCACCAAACTAAAACAATCCCTCCAGTAAACATGCTATCTTGCCGATCCCTACGATGCCTTTATGCCGTGACCTAGAACGAGCTCAGAGGCGGCAGGCAGACACGTGAGGAATAAGTGGAGAGATGAACAGACAGACCGACAGAACAGCAGGCAGCATAACACAGGTTGCATAACAATGACTTTTGCAGTACAGTACAGCCGGCCTGCCTGTTGATATGTGGGCGCGGGTGACTGCAGGACAATGCGAACTCGCCTTGTGCTGCAGAGCAAATACTACATGGGAGAATACTGTTGCCATGACAAGAGAGAGAGGGAGAAAGAGAGGGAGAGGAGAGGAGGGGTGGGGAGGGGGGGTTGAGTACCGACAGAGGCAGTTTTGCAGCTGAAGAAAGGAAGAGAAAAGGGTTTATCCGACTGGAGAGAGTGAGGAGAAAGAGGGAATAATAGATGAGTCAGCTGCTTGCA
>OMKZ01053586.1:0-10022 GCA_900302535.1 Neoniphon sammara
GTGTTTCAAAAGTGACTGTACAATTTTTAATAATAGTAATAATAATAATAATAACAAAAATAATGGTGGGGAAAGAAGCTTTACACCCTTTAGTCATTTTTAACCAAATAACTTTTCTTCAACTTGACATAAAATTTAACAAACATATTTTAACATTTAACAGTCTTTACATGATGGTTTACCTGATGAAAGGAGAAATAGTTCAGAATACAGTTAGTATTAATAATGCATATAAAATGTATACTTGCTTTTGAAACACCTGTTATATTAAAATAAAACTCAAATGTCCCATGTTGTTTGATCTGGAATCAAAACTCAGACTTGTCTCAACCACCCAGTTACATTTCTACCTGTATCTTCTGATGCCTGAAAGAGAAAAACTTCAAAATCTTTGATATAACTGAAGTGCAGAAGAGTCCAGTTCTCCCTCTGTGCTCTGTGATGTGTGTGAGTGACGTCGTCATGCAGCTGCAAACGTGATGTTTAATCTTCTATGTGGAAAACTGCTCTGGAAGGTGAATGGTAGTAATAAGCAAGCATGTTCATTGTTACGAATTTGATTTTTTTCTGGAAAATGCCTCAAAACTTGCAGAAGCAGCACATTTTCTTCCTTTTTTTAAATTATTTTTAAAATTTTCTTATTTAATCCATTTATGCACAGAGCTCGTACTGATTGAGTGGTCTCACTGACGCAGAATAAAACAATAATTTCTGTGTTTTCAAGACTTTTCATCCACATGTACTTGTCCAGAATCAAAGTGTTTTTATCTCAAAGTGCAGCAGAAATGCAAGAAATTCTGTCACAGTCTAAAGAACATTCACCAGCATTAGCTCACTCAGGCTGTATGGTCTCATGTCGTTTCGTAGCAGATATTTTCACTCTTCCTCTCCAGGTAACTGCAGGACAGTTGGAGGATATCTGCTGTTTGCTGCTCGCTGGCCTGACGGCGCCTCAGCTGACCTCTGTTTGATTTCACTGGGTTTTTTTCTGTCTCGTAAGGCTGCAGCCGTGTGGAAAACCTTTGTGACAGATGAATGACATTTGGTTTTAGTTCCTGAAGTCTCAGTGAACAGAAACTCTTCCTCTTCTGTCAGAAGCTGCACTTTCACTGTTCCTCTGGTTTCCTGATGTCTTCATGTTGCACTTTCTCTTCTCAGTCATGATTTTTTTTTTAGACACTGAATAACCTCACAGCAGCAGAGTGGATGTAACCGCTCTTGACCTTGTTTTGGCCCGTTGTGTCTCAGTGGAAATGGATATGAGCTGGTTCGCTTGTTGTGTTGAGAGTTAAACCTTCACTCAGTCCACATCGGCTCATAACAGCTGCTCAGTCCAGACAGCAGGGACCAGCGAGTCTCACAGATCTGATAATCCAGCAGACACTCCAACATTTTGGGCAAAATCCCCTTTTTCTGAGACAAGATGTTCGATACCATTCTCACCTCTGTACGTCCACTGGTTCGGTTCCTATGGGTAGCATTTCATGTTAGCTTAGCATAAAGACTTGAAGTCTACAGGAGTCATTAGCCTAGCTGTCAAAGTGAAAAATAAACTGAAAAAACAGTCTGTTGAAACTGAACAGCCTCCTGAAAGTCTTCTGACGTGTGAAGAGTCACGAAGCCTCATGAACAACGAAAAGCACTTCGTGTTTTTTCATAAGTTGGTGCTTCTGCTGAAGAGGAGAGCCTTTGACCTGCTTTTGATTGGCAGCTGGTAGTAATTTTCCTTATGTGTGTGTGTGTGTGTGTGTGTGTGTGTGTGTGTGTGAACAGAGCCCGTCCAGTGATCAGTGTGAACGCGACGTTGGACATCACACCTCAGATCATCAACTCCGAAGACAAGAGCTGCACTCTGCCTGCCACCAACACTCCTGTGTCCTGGTGGGTACACACACACACACACACACACACACACACACACACACACACACATTCTGTCTGTATAGTTTACATGATGTATTGCTAAAAGAACAACACATTGTTGACAGATGGGTCTGATGGTCAAATGAACAGTGAAGTCATGAGAACATGCAGCCAGTGCGTCTCCAGCAGATGTTAACACTTTATCATACACTGCAGAAAAAATATAAAATATTTTAAAACAAAGTTTAAAATCCATTTCTGTCATTGTAGTGAGGAAAAAAAGAATAAAACTTGATTATTTATTGAAGATTCCATGATTCACCATCTACACTTCCTGGATTTGATGTGCTTCCTGTTATAACAGGAAGTAGGGGCGGGACATGATGTGGGCAGAGCTCATTCAGAAGTGTAAGCTTGGTGTGTGTTCTGTGTGTGTGTGTGTGTGTGTGTGTGTGTGTGTGTGTGTGTGTGTGCTATCAGTTTTAAGGTGAAGTACTGTCTGAAGGCCAGCGGCAAAGGAGCTCCAGCCTCACTCAGTAAGTCCAGAACCGGCCCTGTCTGCCTGATCTGACTGGTTTACTTCTGTTTATGGTCACTGTGCGGCTGTGGAGTGGGCGGGGCTATGTCGGGCCACCAGGGTCCAGGTCATTTTCCCAGAGTCAGTGTTACACGAGCATCTGATCATCTGGGTGGACACGAAACTCTCCTGTTGAATCATCAGAACAAACATGTTGAGATTATTCACTGGAGAGAAAGTCAACCCTAAAAGACTGCGTACAGAGGACTACGAGTCCCATGGTGCATTGCTTCAAGAAGCAGCCAATCACAGAGCTCCAAATTCTGAGCAGCAGAGATTAAGCAGGCTGTCGTTCCTAATCTGGAATACAGTGTAATATAAGATCCAATAGATATGAATATATTTCATGGCTTTAGCTGGTGTCGTCATAGTAACGGTGGCTGAGGCTCATGGGTACTGTAGTATTTGTCAGACAGGAAGTGGAAACGTGTCATTCTGCAGTCTGGTTTATTGATCAGCAGACTCTGAGACTCTGAGTTCGGTTATGTTGTGTTTATTGTTAAAAAAAATAAAAGTACAAATTAAACAAAAAATAAATAAAGTGGAAGTTGCCTCCAAACCCTGTGGCTCCGCCCCCTTCACAGCTCCGTGACAGTCACTGCTGCTGTGTCCTGGTCGCTGTGTGATCCTTTTCTAACAAAACCTGATGCTTGTACAGTGTTACACAGATTTTTTATATAATGAAATGTGTGCGACGTCATTTAAAAATCACAGAAGCCCCTGTAGTGACTGGTTAAGACTCTGCAGCTGAATCTGAGGAGTCTCGTCTCACCGTCAGATTTTCCCTCCTGGTAAATTTTCCCCGTAAAATTCTCCTGCCTGGTCGTCTGTTTATGTTTTGTTTTCTTATTTTCTGTATTTTACTGTATTTTACTGTTCTGTCAGCTGAACAAAAACACAAGAGGCATACTGTCCTCACACACACACACACACACACACACACACACACACACAGCTTCAGGGGTCCATCCGGTGGTGTGTGTGTGTGTGTGTGTGTGTGTGTGTTAATAGTTGCCAGGTTGTGCTGAAGCTGTCAGATGTGAATCCAGTTCATCCCCGTCTCCTCCTCATTCCCTCCTCTTCCTCCTTTCCATTCCTGAAATCATAACAAATCTATTATTATTTTTTACCCATAATCCCCCAGGTTTCCGTGTGGACCTGATGTTGGACCGTCTGAAGCACAAGGAGGCGACCAAGCGCGTGCTCTTCCTGCACAGTCAGAACTTCCAGTACTCCAAGAACATGACGGTCAGGAACGGCAAAGGGCTGGCCTGCGAGGAGCAGGAGGCCTACCTGAGGGTGAGCACTCAAACGCACCACGAGCGCTGAGGCTGTGAACGCACCAAATCACAGCGTGTTACTGTCAAGATTTTCTCATTACACTCTGTGTGCACATACACTCTGTGTTTGACTTTTACTTTAGCAAACCTGTCCTGCTTTCATCATGAGAAAACAAATCAAAAAAACAAAAAATAAATTGTGTTGTGGATGAGACGTTCACAGCAATCCGACAAACCAGACTCAAGACAGCGCCTCATAGAATTACACTCAATTTATATCTTTTGTTTCAGTCGTGCAGATAAAATGAAAAAAGGGTTGCATTTATTTAGCGTGCAACTAAGTTTTACCAAGAAATAAAATCAATAAGATACTCTAACTCTCTCTCTCTCTTTCTCTCCCTCTCTCTCTCAGGACGATCGAGACTTTCGGGATAAGATCACTCCGATCTCCGTGGCGATGGAGTTCAGTCTGGACTACCAGCAGGCTGCAGACAAAACCGGCCTGTTGCCCATCCTGGACATGAGCGCCCCGCCCAACATCACCAAGCAGGTACAGTGTGTATATATATGTATGTGTGTGTGTGTGTGTGTGTGTGTGTGTGTGTCAGTGATTATTTTAATACTGAAGAGACTGAACCTTGCCTTTTATTCTTAACTTTTTTTTCTGCTCTTCCTTTTCTTCTCTTTCTCTTTCATGTCATCTATCTCGCCACCTTTTGTTTTCCCTTTGTTTATCTTTCTTTTCTTCTTCTTCCCTCCATTCCCTTTCTCCTCCCTTCCTTCTCTCCGTCCTCCCCTCTCTCCTCCCTGCAGGCTCACATCCTGTTGGACTGTGGAGACGACAACATCTGTAAGCCTGACCTGCATCTGTCCGTGAAGAGGTACAGACCCTGTTTCTGTGCTCAGCTCTGTCAGGTTCTGTAGGATCTGATCAAACTGTAAACCTGATCAATCAGATTTGCACGTTTAAAAAAAAAAAAAAAAAAAGTCTGTCGACTCAAACGCAGCAGTTTTTGTCAAAGCTGCTGACGTCACATCTGTCAGGTTGTATTTGGATCAGAGCTGCACTAACAGTTCTGTCCATCGTCTGTTAAAGGTGCACTGTGCAAAATAGCTGAGGACTGTTTAGACTCAACCTGTAATTTGATGGTTAAGTCTACATGGATTGACTCACTGATAAATTATGTGCTTATTCCACATTTTTAGTCCCCTCAGTCTAAAGGGTCCTCGCTTCAGTCAACCCTAGGCAAGTTCACGTAATGCACCTTTAATCTATTGAGTATTTATTTATGTATTTGATTATTCAGTTGATTAACTGACTAATAGTTTCAGCACAAAAACTCATGAACTCCAAACCAGGACTTATTGAAAATTTGAGTCCATTTGGCCAAGCTGAACCTGAACAATCTCCACATCGACCAATCAGCAGCCTCTGTGTGTCTGTGTGTGTGTGTGTGTGTGTGTGTGTGTGTGTGTGTGTGTGTGTGTGTGTCTCATCAGTGACCGTGAGCAGATCTACTTCGGGGACGACAACGCTCTGACTCTGGAGGTGAGCGCTGAGAACCGAGGAGAGGGAGCGTACGAGGCCGAGCTGCACGTCTACCCCCCCCCACAGGCCGACTTCACCGGGGTGGTCCGCGGACAGGTGCTCACACACACACACACACACACACACACACACACACACACACACACACAATTCAAATAAAGCGGGAAAATCCAACAGTGGTTTAGTGGTTTTATGTTGTGTCATGGCCATAACAGAGGGTTATTGTTCTCTGTCATGTGCTCTTATTAGTTTAAATTAGATTCAATTATGTTACATGGTCATTGTGTAACAGTATGAATGGAATATAATGGAATGTAATGAAGTGTATGTGTTGTATACTGTTGTATAATGCTGTATTGTGTCTGCCAGGACCTGCTCAGACCGTCTTGTGTAACGATGTGTTCAGGTTGTGTTCTCATCTTGTTAAATGTTGGTTTGTCTCACACAGGACCTGTCCAGACTGTCCTGCGCCTATAAGAAAGAGAACCAGACCAGGATGGTGGTTTGTGATCTGGGAAACCCCATGAAGGGAGGAACCAAGGTCAGGACTGGCTTAACACTGCAGCACTCACACTCAGGAAAGGAGGAGTCTATGTTGTGTTGAAGTGGAAAATTACCAACCACTCTGTGTTACTCTGATAAAATCATTTCAACTTTTGACCTGTGTGCATACAACTGACAGTTGAAGTGCCTAACGTCAGAATAAAAGCCTCTTTTTAAATGTTTGTTGCACCAGTGTTGGATTAAGCAGCTGGTACCACATCATATTTATAACCAGAATAACCTTTTGTTTACTTTGTGTTAAAACAAAGCCCCGGGCGTTCAGGTGGGCTTATCTTCCAGATAACACCGACCAGCTCAGCTTGAAGGAATAATTGCTCCTTGGCTTTTAAACTGAAGGAATTCACCTTTGTCCACACTGTAGTTAGTTTGTTCACTGACCATTTAACCATTAAACAGTATTGTATTCAGCATGTTCTATCATGTAACAACAATTTATTATCACTATGTTGTTATGTTATTCTAAAGCCAGGAAAGGAAAATTCCAGTGTAAAACACATTAACACCATTTAAAACCTTAGATGGTCGATTGTGTTTCTGGTGCAGAGCTGATGTTTGATCTTGTGTTTTTGTTGTTCTGCAGGGAATTCACCAAAAATGAATCCAGTTACATCACTGAGCAGCTACAGTGTTTAACAGGAAAAAAAGATAGAAAATCTAAAACCGAAACATTAGCTGTCAGGTTAAAAAACTAAAAGAGAGAGGTCCTCTCTGATGTTAGAGCGCTCACCTCTTTCTCCCATGAAGCTCTGCTGCTGCTGCAGCTGCAGCTGCGCTCTTAGTCTGAAAAACAGAAGTATATGCCAAAAATATAAAAGGCATCAATCCCTGTTTTTACACTGTGTTCATGTGTTCTCTTGTTCTCTCTTGTTCCACTTCCACATCAGTGACTTACTGATTACTGTCTGAATACTAATCAGTTTACACTACTGGGCCAGTCAGTGAATATTTTATTTCTTCTTAGTCTAGTCTAAATATAAGATAGTTATAATAATTTTGTATAATAATAAATACAAATACAATTTTTCAAACCTTCTACAGGCAGTTCTTAGAGTCTGTTTCTGCACTTCTCACTGTGTCAGCGCTGTGTTGTGATTGGTTCTCTCCTGTTTTCTGATTGGTCCTTTCCTGTCTCTTCCTGTCCTGTGATTGGTCAGGTGCTGGCAGAGCTGCGGTTCAGCGTGCATCAGCTGTCAGAGCAGGACACCTCAGTCAAGTTCGACCTGCAGATCGTCAGGTAAGGTCCTGTCTGTCTGTCTGTCTGTCTGTCTGCCTGTCTGCTTGTCTGGCACAGAGACCATCAGATCACCCTCAAGTCTTGCAGAAATACAGAAAAATGTGTCTTCAAAGGAAAACAGCTTCCATTAATGAGCATTTGATTCTCCCAACTCCTTTGTGCATGCAGCATGAAACAATGTCCTAGTCTAAAAGAGGTCCCTGAACGCAGCGCACAGTGACATGCAGCTCGTTCTGCCTGCTGAGAGGAAATGACTATCCATACCAGGAGGGGGCAGCAAGTGAAAAGATACAGGAACACGGCAGCGTTGGCTTCATTTTGAATCTGTTCTAACGGTTTGGTTCGACCAATCAGAATCTGTCTGATGAGAAGTTGCAGCTGCTCTGCTGTCAGCCTGAACATCTTTTACTGTGGAAGAAGTTTACCACAGCTAGCTCTCTCTGTTAGCAAGCTGGCTAGCTAGTTAACATAATATTTCTCTTCTCGTCCCCTGATTCGCTCAGGCTGAATAGCCGATCAGAACTCACCGATGGCATCTGCCACTGATTCAGTATGCTGAATCAGACAGGAAGCTGCAGACAAGGGCCAGAGCCACAGCTGACTGTTGGCCCAGCAAGGTCCGACATCCGACTGTCAGCTTGGTGTGTCAGGGGCTTCAGTTCAGAGAGCAAGTCAAGGAGAATCGAGTAGAAAGTAGAAAGTTAGTGTTCATCTTGAAAACTTGGCCCACCCAGGTAAAATGTTGTGTGTTTGTAGTTGTTGTTCTAGATGTGAATGGACGACGTACAACGGTGCGAGAGTAGATGAGCTTCACTGAACGTGGATTTGAAAACTCCTTGTCATGAATAAGTACGGGGATTTCCAGGTGAAACATCCAGAATCCAGAAAGTTCCACAGATAGGCAGACAGACAGGCAGGCAGGCAGGCAGGCAGGCAGACAGACAGGCAGTGTTTTCCGTGTTTTCTTTCACTAACCAGGTCCAGTCTTTCCATTTGCATTCATCTAACCAGAGCTGCTTCCCGCTCTGCTCATTTTAATCACAAAAGACACACAGAGCTGCGTTCACCATGAGCACAACAACGCCAGTCTGACATCCCATCTGAATGTGTGTGTGTGTAAGAGAGAGAGAGAGAGAGAGAGAGAGAGAGAGAGAGAGGTATGTTAATGACAGCTTTCAGAAGTAGCCTTTGGTCAAACCCACACAGCTCCAGCTCTGTTTGTCTGACCTGATTCTGACACAGCACTGCTGAACGGAGCTTCACTCACTCTGCGCTCCTCAAAATGTGGTCCGGGGACCCTGGGAGGGTCCTAAGAAAAGACAGAATATTTATTTTAGTTCACTGTATAATAATATTAAGTATGACTGATTAGTAGAGGGAGTTCTTAGCCAGAAGTCTTAAGTGTGGTGGACTTGTTAGCTGAAATAAGGCTCAAAACCCTGAAGATCTTTATACTTTGAAGAATCTCTGTACTTGAAACCTGAATTCTTAAACCAAAGGACCCAGTTGTTTAGGGTTCCCTCAGCTAAAATTGTATATATTTGAGAGCTGCTGCACCAAAAGATTGTTTATTAGGGGTTCCTTTAGAAAGTTGATGCTCTTAGCCATTTCTTCAGCTAAAAGTCCAGTTGGTTCAGACCCCTGCAGTCAAACTCTGAGATACCTTGATGTCCCTTAGGCATGTCCAGGTATTTGGGCTTCCTAAAGCCACAAGTCAAGGTATTTGGGGTTTCTTTAGTCTGTATATACAGTCTGCATATTGGGAGTTCCCCTTGGTTGAAATTTGTTTTATAGTGGTCTCCTTTCAATCACTCGACCCAGTTCGGGAATCTTTAGCACATTTTATAAATATTTTGGGGTCTAGGAATATAGGAATTTTCTTGGTTCTTAAACCATGCTGAGGCTCTTTTAGATTCCTTCATAATATACAGCTCAAAGTCCTTGTATTCATGGAGCCGAATGTCCACATATCAGGGCTCCTTTGGCTAAAAGTTTAATGCTTCAGGGTCTTTTTACCCCAAAATCATTTTAGGGATATTTAAGCAAAATTTCAGCACGTTCTCAGCTTCCTTCATCCAAAAGTCTTTTTTTAGAAACAGTTGTGTATACTTTGGGTTTTCTTTGGGCAAAAAAGATCTAATTTGGTCTCCTTCAGCCAGAAGTGTCTATATTGTGTATTTCTTTAGCTGTGGGGTTTTGGCTGTGGTCTCTGAGGGAGGATTTGGCACGAATGCATTTTAAACCTCCACACTGATTCACTCTTCACTGTGTGTGGGGAACCCCCCTCCGTTCCTCCCTGTCAGCTGCAGGACAGCAGCTCCACCCTGTGGCTGTTTGCAGCACTGCAACAGCTGAACCTCCACACCTTAAATCTACTCTGTTTTTCCCTCGCTGTGTTTCAGCTCCAACCAGTTCGACAACACCAGCCCACAAGTCTCCAGCATCACCAAGCTGGCCGTCCTGGCTAAAGTCAACATCAGAGGGTAAAGCACACGCACACACACACACACACACACACACACACACACACACACACACACACACACACACACACACACACACAGGGCTCCCAGGCTTCTGTGTTTTTCTGTAGTGACAGACCTCAGTGCAGACAGAGGTTTCTTGTTTGTGTTTTAACTCCACTGTGTGTGTGTTCGTGTGTTCATGTGTGTGTGTGTGTGTGTGTGTGTGTGTGTGTGTGTGTGTGTTTTCCTCCTCCCAGTGTTTCAGCTCCTGATCAGGTTTTACTTCCCATTGCCAACTGGAAAACCAAAGAGTCTCCAAAGTTCGGAGACGACATCGGGCCACAGATAGTGCACGTCTATGAGGTGCGCGCGTACACACACACACACACACACACATACAAGGGACATAAACACTTCATACAAATCAGAATACTGCCTTTTTCACCATTCATCATGATATGTAAGCATGCTGTCCCATCCCTAATAATAA
>OMKZ01053589.1:0-13699 GCA_900302535.1 Neoniphon sammara
GCGTATTTTTAGCGGAGCAGAGCGCCGAGCCGCTTCTGGGACGCGGCTGAGACGCTTCTGGTGGGAGTGCACACATTGACTACAATGGCAGCGATCAGCCGCGGCGACCGCGGCGCAGCCGTTCCGCGACGGAGACGCTTCTGGTGGAATTTGGGGATTAGGTGGACCAGAAGCGTCTCCGTCGCATACAGGTTTTGAAGCCACAAATACAAAATTCAGACGAAAGATAGCTATGTCAATAGTGTTAACTTACCGTCAACAACGTTTAGGGTGACCAGACGTCCCCGGTTTACCTAGGTCAGCCTCAGTCCACCCGGGTCAGCCTTGGTTTACCCGGGCCAGCGTCGGTTTCAGGAGGTCCGCAGCGATGTCTCTAACACTCTCAAAATTAAATATGTCCAGGTTTTAACTCTTACATTACAGGAAAAAGAAGTCCAACTGCCGCGCAAAATACTTCGCCAAAATAAAACATTTAGCATGTATTCAAGCCTATGCCTATCAGCTTACATGGACATGGTTGCTATAGCTGCACGGTTACCATGGTTAGCGAATCACCTGGAGTAGTTATATATAGGAATGAATTATTACTTCCTGCATTATGTCATACCCCACCATCCTCTTTCAATGTTAAATTCATCAAATCAAGGAGGAAGGTATATTTCATGAAGTCTTTTTGAATTCTTAATTGTCACGCTAATTTGGTTGCCCCTAGTCGGCTATCACAGCTAGTGAAACATCCACATTTGGAATAAGTCAGGGAATATCATGGAATTTTATGCGCCATAATTAAAAAAAAATCAGTAACTAGTTATTCGCCAAATATGTTCACTTCCCTCAGAATTAAACAGAATGATGAACTTTAATAAGTTAATTTAAAAATGCCATATAGGTCATGGAAATTCACTATTTTAGTAATGGAAAGTTATGGAAAAGTCAGGGGATTTTACATTTGACATAGTGTGGGAACCCTCGCTCTTCAGTGTATTGTACATAGGGTGTAATGTATGAGTGCCAGCGCTTTCCATAATGTTGTCAGACACTTATAATATTAATCTGAGCCTGTCAGCAGCAAAAACCAACACTTCTGGATGTACTTTGATGCAGAGAGGTTGCCCCATTGGATTATGCTACAGCCGTGTTTCATGGTTGCTGGTTATAGCGTTCTCACTCAATACTGGACCGATTCCAAAACTTTTTGTGCCTATTAATCATTTAGACTGACATAGAGGGGAAAATAGGAGTGACCTTCAAAAATACTGCAATTATCCTTTAAGACTCTGCCACATCCAGCAGAGTTACGATGGCAAAATGTAAGTTTAACCCATCCAACCCGACTGACGCATTGCACATTATCTTCTGACTCTAATAAAAAGACCAGTACACGCACAGACAAGACAATAAACTTAACTGAGCACACACACACACACACACACACACACACACACACACACTACTCGCTAGAATAAAAGTAACCAGGGAAACAGTTCTATCAATAAAAGAACATTTTTATTAAACATAGAATCAAAAACCAACAATGACAGCCTACACAACACTAACTCAGGCAAATAAGCCTGCACACTTCCTCTAAAAAGGAAGTAAACTTAGTGAATCCAGTACACCCACCAACAGCAAGCCCAGTGCCACACAACACACAGTCCATGTGCACTACAACTAAACTGCTGGTGTCAGCAGCTCCAACATATAACACGACAACACAAAGAACTGTTGAATGGCCGAGTGGTTCGCATCCACTGACACACACTACAGAAATGCTGGCCCACTGGCACCAGTCTGCAGCCTCCTCCAGGTCTTTATAGTCAGGGTAATTGCTTAGTAGCCACAGGTGTATGGGGCTACTCAGCTCAATCTGCTAGGAAAGGGGCAGGACCTAGAGACACAGGAGAGAGCCGAGAGACAACACACAAGAAAACACAGGGCACACACTGACGGCCGTAACAATGATGAAAATCTGAAATACAGGGGCTATTCCAACTGAACACAATTATATTTGTTTTACTGATTGACAAAGAACAATTATTCTGGGAAATGAGCATGAAGCCCGCTGTTGGCTGTAAATAGGTCTTAAATTGCATCTAAAGCCCCTGATATAGTTCAAAATGGGTGCGCATGTGGACAGCTGCGGAGGAGCTTGTGGACTGTGGGCATGCGTGCAGCTCTGGTTATACTAGAATTTGGCTGTCGCGAGGGGACGCACTCCACCAGAAGAGTGTCCCAGTACCACTAAACACAAAGCCCTTAATATGTGCTTAGTTTTCTTTTCATCCATGCACAGGCTCCGGTTAGATTAAGGGATCCCGTTTCTTAGTGAGTGTTTAATGAAGTTTGAGTGGCTTTCACAAATCTGTCTCGCAGATATTTTCACTTCTACCTGCATGGCTCCATGTCTCTTCCCACTGTGGGCGATTTCTCTCCACGAATTTGCACACATTTCATTGCCTCTGTTCTTCATAAATGAGATGTGGGTACAGGCAAACCTCCTGGAGCATGCGCAGTGGGCGAGGTTAGGAATGCACAGTCCGTGCGGTGACAAAATCTGGCTGCACAGCAGACGTCCGCTACCAGTCTGCGGGGACATCTGCTGATGTCAGCCGGTGACAAAATTTACGTCACGCGGCCCCTCATGGACACATGGACATGCAAAGTATAACAGGGGTCTAAGTGGTCTGTTTTTTTTGTTTGTTTGTTTTTTTAAAGATTATTTTTTTGGCATTTATGCTTTATTGACAGTGACAGTAGAGACAGACAGGAAGGCCGTGGGAGAGAGTGGGGGGGTGACATGCAGCAAAGGGCGCAGGCCGGAATCAAACCCGTGCCGCTGTGATTATGTGGTACGCACTCTACGGAGTGAGCCACCGGAGCGCCCCGTTTTATGTGGGTTTTTGTGAGAATATAAACTGATTTTATGTTTCTATGAATAATCATGTACATCAGTAATACTGAAATGCTGTTCAAGTTCATTGCTGTTTATTTATTTAGTGTTTTCTAGTCAAATTTACATAAGCTCCTTGAGCTCCCGCCTGCATCTTCCCTCTAAGGCACAAACAGGAAGTCACCTGTGGGTTGAGCAGGAAACTACTTGGTCGGGACATTGGGGGGGCAGTGGAGGTGCCTGCTATTGCCATGGCGACAGTTTGGCTGATCATGCTATTGCCATCTCCCTCGGCCTCTTCTCCGCTGGCGCCTGATGCTGCTCCCTGGGGACCACCCGGCCGACCCCACTGGTTATGGGACTCTGTCGGGAGGAAGAAAAAATGCAGTGAAAAAGAGAGGGAAGTAAGTGGTTAGCTATGACATTCATTGTAACTGATCATTATAGGGATGTGATGACAAAAACAATATAAATATGAATTATGGCAAGGTTCCATTAGAATGATCCCACTGGATATGGACACTTGTTTCTAATTGCCACATCTGTACACCTGTACAGATGTGATGTCTGTATACCAACTCAAATTTTGTAACAGGAGGACAGAAGTATTGCATTTCTATTCTTTGTGGGATCAGGTTAAATTCATGCTACATGTAAAAGTTGACATAAGTCTGACATGAACAACCATGATTTGGAAGTTGAAAATGGGATTTGATTTGATAAGGAATAACATAACATATTAGTAAGGCTGCATTATCTGACTATAATAAATGTACCTCCTGGATTGCCCTGCACAGAACCATTTAGTGAATTTTCTGTTCTTTTGGTTACTCTGGCTTGTCTGTCTTTGTATGAATGCTTTGGGGATGATAAAGTTAACGTTTTAACTGCCCTTTTTCTGTTGTTTTTGGTTTTCTTTTTTATTAGAATGTTTATTTTGTTTGGTGTTCTGTTGTTTTGTACTGTTCTGTTGATCTTAGAATCATTATTTGAAAAAGCAATAAACACTTGAATGCCATAACTTATAGGTAGGCCAAAATCAGCCTCATAAAAAGGCTTTATTCAGCTCCTTATATTGTAACCTTTGGTTAGATGACTCCAGAGCTACTGTTTATATTCAAATATTTACCAATCAATAAGCCATTAAAATTCAATTTCAGGTGGAAAACTACAACAGCAAAATGACATTTGTAGGGAGGCCTTTTGAAGGGAGGTTTACTCGGCTAGGGGGTCAAAGAAAGGAAAAAAAACATGATAAAAGATTAGAATGAGGTTATTACCGGTCAGTCTGATACATGCACTAGGAGGCAACAACCTTTCTGGCTGAAATGATAGCATTTGGGCTCTATTACAGGCTACAATCTAAATTTACAGACATTCATCATTTAAAAATGTGGCAAGTGCCTGGACTGTTTACTCAAATTTCCCTGTCAAAGAATAACTGTAACATCAAAACAGTTGTTGGGGGCACCCGGTGTTGCGTCATCAGGGTTGGGCCTCGCGTTTGATTCCTGACAGCGGTGCGTCCGGATTGGTGAGGCATCCCTGTGAGTGCAGTTGGCTGCATTCATTTATTAGCAGCTCACTCTCCCACTGAACCTCCTCGCTGTCAAAAACAATAACTGGCTGGTGACTCTACATGCAGCAGAGGTAGCACGTGCTAGTCTGCACCTCCCCAGACAAACAGAACAAGGACTGTGATACACACTAGGAATTGGATGTTATTTAATTGGGACAAAATGGGGAAAAACCAGTGAAGGGAAAAAAGAAATCTCTTTTATATAATTTTTATTGGAAAAAAATCAAACTGTTAATATCTGTAGACACAAGCTGACAACCATATTAGGTTACTATCAGTTAAAGGTGGTGTTGACATACAGTTTATCTGTCTACTACTAATCTGTACCTGTGAAATCATGGAGCTGTGGCAGCGTTTCCATGACGATGCCTATCAGTGGCAGGTAGAGCATGGCGACCCGGGCCTTGACCTCAGGGTCAGCATAGCGTGGGTCAGAGTCATGGCTGGACAGGAGGTTATGGACCACACTCACCACCTTCTTATGTAAGCCAAACATTCTAGAAAAGAAAAAAAAATCACAGAGGCACAGAAAGAAAAAGAAAGAGATAAAAAGAGAGAAAGAAGAGAACAATTTGCAATGGTACACATTAAAATAAAAAACAATAACTCACTCCCATACTTGCCCAACATGTACGTTTGCTCATTCACACTTACATCCAACCCACAGATAGAGAAGCTGTTACAACACCTAAATCTCACTGTTATTGTCTGCATTTACTGGGAATGAGTCTTGCTTACATAAACACACACAAGTCTAATTCCAACCCTTAAACTCTTCACAGGACTGAAACACTAATGTACGCCCACAGTGTACTAACCCCTCATTGTCTGGATCCAGAATTACAAACAGCTCAGACAGTACCAATCCAGCCAGATAGTGCTGCTCTCTGAAGGGAACAGACAGCTCAAACATGTTGGCGATCTTCTGGTCCTGAACATGGGTGGAGAAACCAGAGCTCTGTAGGGGAGCAGGAACAGCAAAGGAGAAAAAAAAAAATCAGCATCAGAGAATCAGAGAAAAAGATCTGTGGAGCTAATCTATAACATTTCTGACTGCTTATAATGTAAACATTGCAACTGATAAAAATTCCTGTCTTTTATTGTGGACTTGTTAAAACTAGTTTGCAAATTAATCCAATTCGTCCTCTCATACAGGATTTATATCTTATAAATTCTATTTGAATGTGATTTCTCTTCAAAGTGCACCAGGACACATGAACAAAAATTGTATTTTACTATACAACCATCAAATTTTCTTAATCTGGAGGTGATCAGAGAGAATACAGAAGGGGAAACTGTGTGTAAGTGTATAAACAGTTTACTGCAAACAGTGTAACAGAGTTTGCAGACATAAAAGGCACCCATGCCTGCACCCATATTGTTTGAAATATGCGAGTATGATGCATGCAAACGGTGTGTTTGTTTTTTTTTAGGTGTCAAAAGTCATTTTCCTCCATCTCTATCTGACCTGTGAAGTAGCTGAGGAGACGGAGGGGGAGGGCGAGGCAGGCGGGGTGAGCAGGCTACAAGGCAGATTGAGGGTAACATAGTGTTCATGGCTGCAGACGATTCTGAGGAAGTCCAGCCTCAAAGACTCCAGTGTTGGGTTCTGCAGGGCGTAAAGTTTTGTGGACACCTGGAGAGAGAGGAAACACAGCACAATGAGAAATGTATGAGGGCCACACAAAAAGAGGGGTATGTCGAAGAAGTACAGGAAGAAGAAGAAATATTGAGAACTTGATGTTTTTTATGATCTCAAGAAATTTGAAATTTATGTTTAAATCTTTGATTTAAGCACAGAATCCAACATGTAAGGTATGTCACAAGCAGCAAAACTATATTTGGCAGTGGCTTCTAATGAATACACACGTATTAAATGGAGTGACAAACTTATTTTCAAACTATTTCAAAGCTGTCATTGTCTCTGCTACTGTTTACAAGTGGAACTGAAAGTTACTTGCTCGTCATCTCTCTTGTACCAATGCTCCTTGCTTGTTCACAATGCACAAAACAGTGCCAATAAAAAAATCATGACACATTAGGGAAACAAAACAGAGCACTCACCTGTTTCCAGTATGTCTTGATTAGTGTAAAGACAAACCCTCTGTCCATGACTGACAGCAAGTCGTTTAGAAAGAAGGCCAGACTAGTGTTGAGTCTCTCCACCAGCTCCAGGTCCTGATTGAAGGACAACGCAAAGGCAAGAGTTGATTCTCATTCCTAATCTGTTTGTGAACATCCTGGATTTTACAATGCACAGTATTGTAAATTTTAATCTCTCATAGCAGCATTTTCACAATCTTACCTACTATAACATAATTAAGCAATTAAAACTATGAGAAAAAAAAATAAAAAAATAAAGATGCATGCAGCTATTGATCATCCACCAAGAGTGATTTTTGTATCAGTAAGACTGGCACGTTTGAAAATGATTTATGTTCACCAGCAGTTCATCATGAACCTGGTTTGTGTAAAAAACAGTTTGGTATATTCCAGTAAGACCACACATTTATAAAATTCCCTGATATTCCCTTACTTCACGAGACAATTAATCACATTCTGTGACCTTCTCTGTCTGAAAGCAACGTCTCAAAATTGAATGATATTCCAGAAATTCCATGACCCATGGGAACCCTGCGATACCGTCAGTCACTGCATTTCTTCAGTGCTAACCTTCTGGAAGCGAGAGACGATGTCACCGGCAACGGTGCTGACCAGGGCAGTGATGTCGTCCATGAAGCGCTCAGGGAAACGGTTCTTCCGGGGTGACTCCAGGCGGTCGGTGAAGTACAAGTGGTGGATAATGCTTTTCACCTACGGCCAAAAGGTTTATCAGGACCATGCACAGGACATACTGGGCTCAAGCTAAAATCAGGGAAGCACCACACTGGGGAACATGCGTGTAGGTGAGGTAAAAGGCTGAACTAAACTTATACACAGAAACTCTAAACAGAAATTTATATCATAAAAATCAGTGATCAACATAATCATTAGCAGTGATCACAATAAGCGATTTCATTTAAAGACTCAACTAAACCCCAAGCCCAAATCTGAGTGCAGCCACATCAGTGAATTGGGTTTAGGGTTTAGTTGCGTTTTAGAAGGTGCAAAATGTTGTATTTTTGGACCAATATATCATTGTCAAATTATGTGTAATGCCTTAGTAGAACTAAACAGATGTGGCCATGGTTGAGATGACTTGTAGCCTCTACCAGAATTAGAATGACACTGCTTATAAACCAGTTGCTTCCTGACACAAAGGGTGGTGACTCTCCTGTCCGCATTCCCCCTACATGGCATTGTCCTAAATTTGTCTTTGGCTTTACTGAAGAGGATAAACATGGTGGAAGTCATTTCTCTGTAAAACTGACCATCTGCCCTCCTCCTGTGTTGTGTTGTAAATCAATATTCTGCTGCTGTATAAAGCTATCCAGAAAAATTACTACTAAATTCTACCCAGCGGCACACAGTATGAAATATGGAGGCCAGTAAGAGGCTGCCAGTGTTATTGGCAGTGGCCTTGTTTGTTTACAGTAATCATAATTATGTCTCAAAATGATTGCTGTAATAATTTATTAGATTCTCCACAGCACCTCTATTAGAACAGAGCTCTGTGTTCTTTGGTTTGTTCAGTCATTTATGGTAATGTTTTTTGCAATGTGCACTGCTACATGTAATACCTTGACTTATGTAGTAAACACGCACCCACTAAGATACTCTTTAATTTTCAAACAATTCAACTTAAAATACAACTGCAACTAATATGCTTAAATATATTAAATATAATGTGTGTGCATATATATTTTATAGGCTGCCTTAAATTTCTGCTCATCTATGTTGTGATTTTGTTTCCTACCATGAGTTCAAAGAAAAACCAGGCCTGTTGGAGAGCTCCTTCCCTGACGCTCCCACTGCTCACCACCCACTGCAGGGCCAACTCCTCGTGGAAAAGCTGGAGAAAATAGGAAGGGAGAATACACAAGGAGAGGAAGAGGGACAGTGAGCAACAGAGAGGGAGAGAGAGACAAAGCAATAGAGCCCAAGAAAGAGAATGTGAAGCACTAGGTTTTAAGTATCACTGTCAACAGTCTACTCAGCTTCCAATACAGCCAGGTCAGAGCATTCTGAATTGATTATACAATGTATATATTGAAAAGAGGGATTACGGAATTTGTTTACGCTACAGTGGATATTATATAATTACAGGAAGATTGATTATTTCAGTAAAAAGTTGACTGGCTCTACTGCAACAAACCTTTTTCACAGCAGTCATTTTGACATGAATAGTAGGATAAACACAGGTGTTACTAATGACATTATTGGGTGTAATTAAACATTTGAACCAATAAAACCTTCACAAATTTTTGAACAGTGTCGCTCCTCCTCCAGTCCTTTCAAATAAAATTGTGCTTCTTGCCCTAACTGATATCCTATTGGTTAACACTTGTGAATGATCCCTCCTTGCTTTATGTCCTGTACCAACATCCTGTTTCAACAGGAATTACATCAACTCAAGGAAGAACGAGTGCCCTTTCATGACGTCTTTAAAATAGCTGCTGTGAAAAAGGTCTATATGCTGAAAAAACTGTTAACATGTCATATCAGATAATCACTTGCATCTGAATAACACTAACAGGGATCCAATTGGAACCCCTAATTGGTAGCAATGGCAATTAATATTGATATTTATAGATATACTAATATCTATTTTCTATATGACATAAGAATAATACAGTTCATTAGAGCTCCTGTGCCTCGCAACACTGAAAAGGCTGTCTTGATTAGACAAAATGAAGTTTAACAACAGAAAAAAACAGGTGTTAGAGTTACCAACAAGAACCAAAAAAAAAAAAAAAAAAAATCACACAAACATAATCACATTCCTGTGCAACACTCATATCACTTTAAAGAAATGATGAAAAAATGCACTCTCATCTCCATGCAAAAAGCAATGTTTCCTAAAGTAGCAACCTGATGATGGCATTTAGCTGAAACATGTTCGTGACAATATAAATGTGCAAATTTGCATGGAGAGAACAATGGATCCTTCCACATTTCTCTTAAGTTTAATGGATTAATAACTTGCACCTTTTTTGGGGTGTAAGTGCTCTTTGTGAGAGACCGACAGCCAACATTCACACATCAAAATCACATCAAAAACTCCTTCACACATTCAGAACAAAAGGCGGAACAGTGACATTCAGCATCCAACAAGACTCCACAACCACCAAATACGACACCAACCAATCCAGAGGCACACATCCACAAACAGACAGGCGAGGAGGCGAGAAAGAGGGGCGCAGGGTTGGGGTTGGCTCCTCCCCCTGTGCAAGTGGCTCTACCTTTTTGGTGGGCAACCGTCCTGTTAAAGTTTGCAAGAAACTGGCGCTCTCAGTGTGCGAAGACATGCGATTGCCACAGCGCTCCATGGCCTATGGGTGGGATGAATGGAACGGTGACAACAAAGTTAGTGGAGGAGCAACGGGAGCGTGGAGTTGCACCTTTTTCCTCAGCACACAAGATGTGTCTGCTGGGTCTCACACACGCACACACACACACACACACACACACACACACCCCACACTACACACTTTTGTAGCCTCTTGCACACAATTATCAAACATGAAGACACAAAACATTTACAGACAGGACACGGCCACAACTTAAGAGTTGTACCCATATTCTAACACATATTCTAAAACACCAAGTGTGATCCCCAGTTGAATTCAACCCAGGGTTTGATAGAAAGCATGAAAAAAAAGCTGTGACAAAATGACTACAAACAGGAACTATGGCATTAAGTGACAGAATGTTTACTTTTACCTGAAGTCACAGTCATTACTCAATGATGTGCCATTTTGCATCGCTTCAGGTTAGTGTTTAAAGGTACAATATGTAATTTATGATGTTTCACCACCATCTAGTGGCTATCGTTGTCTGAGTCTCTATACAGATTCAACAGGTTGGGTGTTATAAGCCAAATACTATTTCATTTGTCATAGTTAGAGGCAATATTTCTACACCACACCAAAAGTTGGCCTGTGAAGTATGATTAGAAATGTTAAAAGGAGCTAGAAGAAGTATCAGGTAAAGCAAAATCCATAGGAAACAAGGAAAATATATTAAAGGCTACTTATATTGTAGCGCTCAGCTTTTACCAGCAGCAAGTGGGATGAGAGTGAAGGAGAAAGCAGTGGCAGCGTTTGTCTAGCAGTATGGCTGAAGGGAGCTACACGCCGCATGTGCTGTTTACTTGAACAACAAACGTAAGCCAGTTGTTAGTTCCATGGATGTGGTAGTTTCCTATGAAAGTTTTAAACCTCAGTAGCCATCACGGTAATATTGAACACCCACTGTTGTGTTATGGTCATTTGCATATTTGAGCAAGTTAATCATTACATTTTGTGCCTTTAATTAACAGATGCAAAATGGCAAAAGTGAAAGCAATCCTACAGTAAAGAAGGGCCTGATTCTTGATAGGTAGTCTGGCACAATGCTGCATCCCTGACTAAATGCTGACAATGTACAGGCTCTGTCAATGTGGGCACATCTATTTGAACACTCATTTAACTTACCTCCGGCAAAATAGCTGTTATTCTATGATGATAAATAAAATAATGAATTTATTTACTCAAGTTGTTTTTTTTTGTTAGACTTTGATAATTCACAGACAATTCACTGAATGTCCCACAGAGCAACTAACAGGCTTATGTCATGTCAACTTAAAATGACAGAGGACACACAGCACATGAAGATGGAAACTGAAGCGGACAAACAAAAAATACAAACACATACAACACATACATAGCAAACGCACAGCACAGACAGACAGACACGCACGCACGCACGCACGCACGCACGCACACTCTCACTCACTCACTCACTCACTCACTCACACCATGCTCCAGCCACACAGTGAATGCCGTGACATTAGTAGGAAGTCATGCAGGGATACTAGGTGACAGTGGAGACTACAAGGTTAAAGCAAAGTGGGACAGGAAAAATGTGTTAGAAGCTGAAAGGAGGAAATAAAGTGAATGCACAAAATTCTCCACTGCCAATGGATAAGGATTTCTAACACTACTCTTTTTCTCTACTACTACAACAATGCTCTATAAAATACAGAAAAAATGAATAAAAAGGTTTAGGTCCTAAAATGGCAGGTAAGTTTGATATGGAAAGGGAGGCCAACAAGGTAACATGTTTGAAAAGGTGCGGCCATGGATGACTTTGTTATGGATACAAAGTTGGCACTACAATATTTGGATTCAGATTCTACATCTTTTCATCCAAGCACTCTGAGAAAAAGAGAGGTGTTGGATGTACTAGCCAAAAAAAGATGAGACCTAAACACTACAGATGGCAGCTGGAGGGTCATGGAGGCGGCTGTGACTCCCATGTGAGGGATCATGGGAGGGTTGTGGGTAAGGGTTTCATAGAATACTGCAATATTTTTAAGTTTTGGTCTTTGTTTTGCATTTGCAATAAACCAGCCACTTGCTATATTGTTAAGAGATCTTTCTAGTCTGGTAAAAAAAAAAAAAAAAAACTATTTAAAAGTGTCTATAAATGATGGATATAATTTAATACTAACACAACAAAAGCACAACAGAAAGAAAAGGAAACCGGACAATTTCCATTTGCATTAAAGGGAATTGGGAGGGTCCAAAAACCCTTCATTCCTGAATGTATTCAAAACATTGATTACTGAGATAAAGAAAGATGTTTTTTTTCTTCTTTTAAGTTCAATGACATGTGTCTGGCAAAGTGCCATATTAGACCAAAACTCAAAACATCACAGTATCCCTTCAAGGTAAATAAGGTGAGTTCTTTTTGTAGTGAGGCACAGGGGAGGACGGGGCATTCGTAAACCACCTGCATGGTTTCTGGAGCGGACCCAGGGCTGGATCCCCAGGGGGCACTCTTACAGCCCATGGTGTGCACCCACGAGTTGGAGCGGTCTAAGCCCTAGGAGTGCCAAGGTCAAAGGGCACAGTGCAGGCAGGAGTCAAGGGAATGAGCGAGCAGCACGGGGGGAGGAGGAGGGAAGGACGACAGGTTAAAGAGGTTCAGAAATCAGGACTGCTAAAAGACGCCATGGCCACAAAAAAGGTTAGCTGTCAGTTATTAATAGATCTAAATCATCATCACACAAGAGATTCTCAGACAGAGCAAGGCAAAAATAGGGTCTCTCTCTTTCTCTCGCTCTCTCCCTTTCTCTCTCTGTGGTGAGAAATAGCTTCCTCTTCCTCGGAGACAAGAGAAGACAGGTTTAGTTTAGTAGTAGCAGCAAAGGCAACATTCATCAAACAAGGGGCTGCATCCATCACATCATGGTTACATGTTAGGCAAGACCATTAAAAAGGCACATTACATCACTCACTCATCACTGCTCAAGTACTTCAGGGGTCAAATAAAAAATGTTTGAAGGGGCAAATCACAAAGTTTAAGAGGCAAAAGAGGCAACATATAGGTCAAATTAATTTTTTAAAAAAAAAGGAAGAGACACATGTAAAGCAATAGATAATTCAAAAGAGAGGCCTACACTTGGTGTCATCAAAAGATAAATTGCTACTGAAACAAAGTACTGTTACCTTCTTTACACTAACACCATCTGCTTCACTGATGTGGCTATAAACTAAACGTCTTATATGCCTTCAACAACCTGCCCTCACTGACCATTGTGTGTGTGTGTGTGTGTGTGTGTGTGTGTGTGTGTGTGAATCAGGTTGCTGTTACAGCGGTTAAGGAGATAAGATGTCCAACCTGATGTTTGCCTATTAACCATAGTGTTCACATGTTTATAAAAGCCCCCATGTGTACATGCATGGCCTCCGCTTATCTGTGGGCTTGGAACTGCAGATTCAGCAGAGTCACCCCTTTCTGAAGTTGTCTAAAATAGATCATAAATCAACAATATCTGCTGTACTGCAGTAGTGTTAAATATTTAACCCTGACATCCACAGATATGGCATAGAGATGTCAGCCAAAACCATTAAAGTCCATACATTAGTTTAAAAGCCTCTTTTGATTCTTGCGGGAAGAATTATCATCTGTATCCTGAAAGTACTGAGAAAAACAACTTACTAGCTATAGTGTGTGAAGAGACTGAGTGATGACTTTACCTTACTGCCGATGATGGAGCGGACTTCGTCGTCAGGGGAGGTGGGGGTGCCAGAGATGTCTGGGTTACTGTTGCTAAGGCTACGGGAGCGGTTGAGGTTGAGGCT
>OMKZ01053591.1:0-14100 GCA_900302535.1 Neoniphon sammara
GATAGCTGAGAATGCAATCAAACAAGTCATGAAAAAACAGGCATGTGTCTCATAAATCAGGCTGCTCCTGAGGGTAAGGCACGCAATCACGTCCCATGAGAGAGAGAGGGAGAGAGGGAGAGAGGGAGAGAGATAAGAGAGACAGGATGGATAGATGGAGGGCAAGAGAGAGGGATGGAGAGGAGGATGGAGGGAAGCAACAGACAAGACACACGCATGGAAAGAGAGGGAGAGAGGTGGATGAATAGGTACAATAACATCAGTGCAGGTTGTATTGAGGCGTGCGTTAGGCCCAGCCAGACAGATAAGGACGTGAGTGAGAGCTAACATGTCGGTCTATATGGGCAGATACCATCAAAAGCCAGCCAAGGCTACAAACACAAACAGACATTTACTGTCTATCTATTGACCAGGAGGAAGAGAGAGAGAGAGAGAGAGACAGAGAGAAGGAGAGGGAGGGAGAGAGAGCGACAGAGGGAGGTTTAGAGGAGAGAGAGAGAAATATAAACATCAACACATTAGAGAATCTTACTTTACTGAATCTCACCACAACTTTAAATATCTGAAGTGCCACATTAGCTGCTTTATATATTTCTTACGTGTCGTATTTCAAGACAGAGACAATAACAACCTAGAAAAAACAACTGTAATTAGATAAATTGAATGATTGATTGGTAATGGCATCTGTTAATTGCTTGGAGAGCTACTATTATTCTCTTCTGTTAGGGTTGTCTTTTTAAGTTGTATTTGTGTTGTATATGTGCTTTGGCGTTAAGTATGTTTGTATTTCATGCCAATTAAAACCCCATTTGAATTGAAATTGAACTGAATTGAGATAGAGAGAGAGAGAGAGAGAAAGAGAGAGAGACAACAAAACCATATCCAGATCCTCTTCATGTTTTCTTAGCACCCGTGTGCCATCCATTGGCCTGAGGTGCATTCACGTTTTCAAGCAAACAAAGTGTCCTCCCCTCCAGAGCAACACAGTAACTGGTGGTACCTCTAACTTGTCTGCCAACCTGACGTCCAACAAGATTAAATAAAATGAATGATGGTGTAGGGAGGAAGGGAGGAATGTAAGGCATGAAGAAGGGATAGAAACGTCTACAATAGGGGTGTAACGATCCATCGATCTGGATCGATATATCGTTTTAATGCTCAGTGATCCAATATCGTCGACGCTAAGTGAAAACATCGGTCCATATCATAATTAAGATACGCCTTTATTCTGAAATCCCATGGCACGTCTGTGTGCTGTGTCATCATTTCCATCCAAACGCGCCTCCTTCCTAAACTTTCAAACAGTGCAGCGCCAGGCGGAAAAAGAGTGAGGATCTTTACTCTCCTCTTGGGAATAAATCTATAATCTATAATCTATAATCCCTGACGTCCCCCCAACATGTATGAAAACTAGTAAAAACTCTACATTTAATGAACCATAACCCCAACTTTAATCTACTCACAGCCACGCGCTCGCCCTCGCCCTGAACCTCACCCAAACAGCTTTTTCCTCGCATGACGGAAGGAAAAATGTCTTCCGAATTTCTCTTCTGGTAATCATACTATAATTAGGAGGACTTCTGGACCTGGCGAGTGCATTTAAATGTGTCACACACACAGAAACACACACACACGCAGGCTCTTGTCAGGGCTCTTAAAGGACTGGTGTCATTAATGCGGTGTGTGGTTGCCAGCTGTAATGTTTCCTGTGGTCATTAGACCATCTGGTGGCTTGACTCTCTTCATATCTCTATTTGTCTCTCTCTTCGTCTGTCTCCGTCTGCCTGTGTTGTTCTATCGGTCTGTTTCGATGTCTTTCTCCATCTATTTCCGTTCATATCTCTCTCGCCACCTTTCTCAGCCACTGTCAGTATTTCTCCATCTTTTTCTCTCCTCTTTCAGCTTCTTTTTTCTCTGTGTCTGTCTCCTAATCCCGTCCCTCCCTCTCTCATCCTCTCTGTCCTCTCGTTCCCTTCTGTTGCCCCCCCACCTCCATCTCTTTAAAATGGCAGCCCACTGATGTATTTGGTCATTTGGGTACTCTAATATGCTAATGGGGGAGATCTGGAGCCTCATTTATAGAGGGGGGGTATCATCCCTTTAAATTAAAGCTCCCTCATTGCTGTAATTATTGTGTAATTGGCGAGCAGCACAGAACACGAAGGGTTTCATCCCAAAATAGAAAAGTGTTGCTACGTGAAATTCAGTATTCAGCACGAGAGAAAACACAGGTGTCCTTGCACGTAACTTTTTTTCCGCTCACTCTTTGGAGACGCTCTGAGTAAAAGTGTCAGCTAAACACTTGGAAGAGAAGAAAGCCCTTGGAGGCTGATAAGACACTGAACTGAAGGGCATTCACAAACAAAGGGTGTTATTTAAAAATCCTATATATTCCTTATGGGAAAATGGAAAAGCAGATTCTGTACAGTCTTACAGTGCTATATAATTAATGATTGGTCGATTTCAGTGTGATATGATCTCTCTCTTTTCCCTCTCTGCTGCATTCATCTTTTCTGTCTGGAAAATATAGTAATATGCTTTGATGCTAGTTAGGCTAATGTTTATGTTAATGTCAAAATATCTGCTGTTTTATGATGCATTCATCTCCATACAAGAAAAGGATTATGAGACTCATGTGAAAAACTGCAGCTAAATTCAGACATTGCTCTCTCTGTTGGCTCATGCATGAACGAGCCGTGTCAGCTCTGTCAGTGCTAATGGCACAATTTATGTTAAACTGTGGCTTTTTAACAAAAGTTTGAGAATGGTGACCACTGCAACTGTGGAGAAAAGTCTTTCATGATTCAGACGCTGTCTTCACTTTGATGAGTAACTTCAGTAACTGATGAGCCAGTTAAAGTACAGAGTGAGAAGTATGAAGACGGCTTTTCACCTTGTCTCTTACAGGATTTTACAGGTAAACAAATGAACAACTTCTGCACACCAGAATCATCATAATGCAGGTGCATGGGAAAATAAAAGATGGAACGTAGAAATGAGGGTAGTCTCTGTAGCACCTTACTGTAATTTAATAAAATGTTTTGGTCATGGACCTTTATCAGGTCCAGGTACACTGCAAAATTGCCTCAGGTCAACTGAAGTGAACGATGAGAACCTCATAGACTCAACCATCAAATTGTATTTCCTCAAATAGTGGCCATGGCCTTTATTTACCTTAATTGCAGAGGACACCAGGCCTTTATTGGAGGCAGGCTTTTATTTGAGAGAGGGTTTTATTTCTATTTCCCTCTGTTTGATAATTATATTTGCTTATCTTTTCATATGAAGCCTCCAAGTTTTCTGATCTGCTTACGTTTTTTGGACCGACCAGGAGAGGGGGGGAGCGCTGGCATTCAGTGTGCTCATTGTTTCCCCCTCTCCCGGTCAACCTCCTTCTCCCCTCTCCCCAATCATCGGCCATTAATGGAGATCTGGCTTTTAATTGAGCAAATACAGTATGTGTCATATTTTTTAATCAATTGAGTCTAAGCAGTCCTCACTTCAATCAATCCTCAGTGAATTTGCATAGTGCACCTTTAATGCAGGCTAGGCTAATAGGTTAGCTAATTCAACTATCATCCTGGTCCAAAGGGTGATAGTGCCTTAACAAAAGTTAAGACACTCATGACAACATGCTGAGGGAAATTTTCTACTTTGTTCTGATATCAGTTGGAATTTGAAGTTTACTCTCCAGTGCAATTAAAAAATAAATCTTCTTTTCATCTCCTTCAGTTTAATGGTCAGCCCAATAGTAATATTAATGCAGTGAAAGCAATATAAAAATATTTTTGTATTGGAATTCCATGCATAC
Organism: Neoniphon sammara; assembly: GCA_900302535.1. Taxonomy (NCBI): domain Eukaryota; kingdom Metazoa; phylum Chordata; class Actinopteri; order Holocentriformes; family Holocentridae; genus Neoniphon; species Neoniphon sammara. Next base: position 3,812 of record OMKZ01053591.1, read on the forward strand.
CTCCACAGATGACAGGGCGTTTGAAAAACTGAGCAGGACTGTATGGCTGATGAAGTGACTTTCATTGCATATTCATTCCCCTTTGCTCAAAATTGGTTGAGCAAAGGCAAGCCATCGCAGTAATGGTGCACATAATGATGCCATCAAAACCCTGTGCAACTTAATCATCCCTGCTAGATTCTGTAATGGGACCATTTAATGCAGAGATCAATGATTAACTTTAAATTCGCTCACCTATTTACAGACAAAATCAGCCGGCTATGTCTCATGTACTAACCTAAGCAATGCGCATTTACACCCACACCTGAACACACTCAAAATCTCAAAGAAATAGCTGTAACATTTACAACGAACTCCTGCAAGACTTACCAGCTCTATCTCAATCTCTCTCTCTATTTCTCTCTCTCTCCGTGCATTTTACATTTTCTCAAGTTCAGTAAGCTCTGTGTATTTCAGCTCATAACAATCTCTGTGCATGTAATTTAGAAGCTCAATCTGCCATTTACCACATGTACAAGCCTTTGTGGATATACATGATGCTAATATTCAGTCAACACATGAAAACATTTGTGCAATAAGGTAATAAGAAAATGTACATTGATTGAATTTTTCCCTGCAGTAAATGCAAATTACTTTTTTTTTCAGCTTTGCAGTTTAATAGCCATGCAAGCTTTCCACACTCGAAAAACAATAAATAAATAAATAATTAAAACAAATTAAAATAAAATAAAGCCAATGCCAAAGGGGAAAAAACTCCCAGTCTTGCTCTGCATTTCATATTCCGTGATCGTACCTTCTCTTTGCCTTAATAATGAAAATCACCCACCACGTCTCTGCATCAAATGCATCAATTTGATTGACACCAGCGAGCACAGTGAACATCCTTAAGCAGTCATCAGCTGCAGCACAGCAGGTTTGCTCTGCCATGTTTTTTTAAATCTTTATTCAGTCAGGACAAGTCTGCAGGGCTGTTTCTGCTTCCAACAGCACTGTGTTTTACAATCATACAGTTACACACTTCAACACCTGGGAGCTGCCCAGTAAAACCATAAGAGTGCATCTACAGTAGTTTTGCACTGTTGGACTATAAATATTTGTTGGGGGTTATGAGCTTTGCTCAAGGGCACCTTGGTGGCAGCTGGTGAGGGGAGTTTCAATATCACCTCAGCCAGATTTCCCCATTCACTACCATCCACTTTACAGTCATAAGATTATTTCTGTACGCTCTTTATTGTTTTTATCATAACACATACTGCCTTGCATTTGCTGCAGAGCCTGCGATTGACAAGGACTGAGGCCAAAGTGCCTGCAGAAATGTACAATTAGAAATGGGCTGATGGGAGCATTTACAAACAGTTCTGTATGAGCAGATTTTGCTCTGCATTTTCATTTGCAAAGTGGCTGAGACAGTTAGGCCTCCATGCCTGTTCATCCCTGCCCTCCGTTTCCCCCCCCGGAGCTTTGTTTACCACATCAGCCAGCTGACCAGCTAGCTCACCAGCTCCCACCTCAACTTCCAACACGGGGCGTTTTTTTAATTATCCAAATCCGACAGCAGCACCTGAGTCACGGCGACAATGAGATCCAAGTGAAACCAAAACAGTCGCTGATGCTCCACAATTCTGCTCTGGGCAGATTCTGCAACTGAACAAAACTAAGGCATTATTCAACAGAAAGAAAAATCACCCTAAAAATAATCAAGGAATAGGCAAAAACAGCAACTGAGTCGTCTTTATGCAGGTGAATAGGAGCAAAAATAGACTAAATGTAGAAATAAAGTACTCCTATGCAATGCTATAACTTGCAAAACTTTACAATTTTTTTCAGTCCTTCAAAATATCACAGTTGTGAATAAAATCATGGTTTTGCGAGTTACATCAGTGCATCTCCTCTCTACATTCTGTCCTAGAAATGATCCAAAATGCCCTCAAAATATATTTCATTCAAAGAAAAAACATTTGTAAAGGTTATTTTCCTACCCTAATCTGTTTTTCCATCTGCATTAAACGAGAAATAAAATAATGTGCCCCTAGAGATGAGCCTTTTTCACATTCACTGTAACACGTTTGTACTTTGCACAGCTATCTCTGCATTTCACAAGATGTCTGAAGAAAGGGAAAAGCCTGGAATCACATTTTGCTCTACAGAAATGATATGCATGCATTTGAAAGCACCTTTAACTCCATTATCTTCTGCCTTTCTCTCTGCCCCCTGCATCTCAATCTCCCTCTTCCTGCTCTCACTCCGTTTCTTCACCTCCTCTTCCTCTCTTATTGAGTTCTCTCTGTCTGTTTCCCTTTGCCCTTTTCTCTCCTCTGTCTTCATCGGATCCCCTTTCTTCCTCCGCCCCTTTGCATGTGTTAACCCGCAATCAACCTGCTTCAAATCATAGCGCTCATGATGACTGTTCCTCTCCTCCGCTCTTTCCATTTTTGCATCTCGCATCTCTCTCGCAACACAATGCCCGCTCTGTCTCGCTCACTCAGAAACCCACGAACACACACACAAACACCCAGCGTCTTCCTTGCTGTATCTGGGATGGAATCAAAAGAGGAGTGACTGCAGATAGGACATGGTAGACGGAGAGCGCCACAGCCAGGGTTAAGGTTTCCATTCCCTGTGCAGCTCAATAGGTAGAGCAAGGCACTAACACTGCCAGGGTTAGAGGTTAAATTCCCTGTGTAGCTCACCGGGTAGACCTGTATTAATAATGTATTCACCTAGCAGAGCTCAGTGCCATGAATAACAAGACTAGGTCAAAACCGAATATATGGCTGGACCGTGTATGGATATTCCTGTCTTAGCATGCGAGTCAGACCCTTCTCCTCCAAACGAGAAGACTCTGGCTGCAGACTTGAACCCGCAACTAAGGGACCTTTGTTTTTCCCTGATGAACATGGCTAAAATTTATCATTATGCCCATGCCAAAGCCTAACCGTAACCATAACCCTAACCTGAACCTCCTTTCCTGACAAATACAGCCATGTAGTGTTTTAATGCAGAAAAAAAGAGTCCTCTCGCAGCAGCTCCAAGCCTGCAGCCAACCACGATTACTCCAAGTGGGACATTTTCAGATGCAGGCTACAAATGGAGAGGGTAGAAGAAATGTCCCAGAATGCTTTGCAAACTCAGGGAAAGCAGAGAAAGAAGAAGCCCATAAATATAAGGAACCCTAACCCTAACTGTCTGCCCAGGGACTGCAGATAAAAATCAGCCTTCTTGGCTAATTCTAACACATTTTCTTTGAATGTGTACTGCCCCTGTCAAATAAACAAATAAACTAAACTAAGTTGTAAAATCCGTTGGAATAACTTTGTTTAATGTAGATGCAATGAAATATGTAATTGGTTCTTTATGACAGGCATTTCACAAAAACTGATATTCGATTTGTAAACACCCCCTGAGGACATAACAGGAAATTCAGTCTGAGAAAGAGCAACGGCCAATGAATGGGGAAAGTCCAACACTTGGCCGCCCAGTGGTGTAACTTCATCATTTCATCACAAACATCGCAGCATGTCTGTATTTTTCTACATGTAGGTTTTATCCCGTCTGTATGTGCCTCTAACTTTGTTCTGGTTTTCTTTGCTCATTTCTTCCAGCGTCCACTTTCTCTTGAAGCTCCACTTGAACGCCAATCCACACAATCACTAGAACCTTTACAACTACAATTTACTTGTGTGAAAAATCCAATAAACTAAGTCAAAAGAAAATAAAAATAGCCGTAACACCACACAGTTGGGATTTAGAGTGCTTTCTTACAAATTGGGGCACTCTGTTCTCACAGCTCTCCTCCGAGCAGGCAGCAGATGGGCTGGGCTCTCAAACACAGCGATGCCCATCAAAGAAGATTGGACCAATAACATAGAAAGACCCTGTATGTCTGCAACACCAGCATCAACACAGAGGGCGATTTGTTCAGACAGGGGTCAGGACAATTGTTTTTCCTCTTTACTTTTATCGCTAAAATCTATAGCAGACAAACCGGGGTGTAATCTCCATCCTGAGTCCTTTCACCTCTTCAGATGGCAGAGAGAATCACGTCTGTCTGCCGGCGTCGGGTCCCACAAACAGGGGCACCCAGGTGATTTATAGTGATCTGTTGGTCCAAAAGCAACTACTGACTCTTGAGAAAGGTTACAAGCACCAAGTACATATGTTTTTTTTTTAACAAAATGCTTGTAAATTTGTCTTATTAATAAGCAGTACCTCCCAGAATAACATCTCAGATATCATTAATACTTTAAAGGAATATGTTTTCCAATGTTTTGTGCAAAATGCCCCTTTTTCTGACTTACCCAGACTGAGACAAGATGTTTCGTCAAGGTGAAAAAATAAACCTCACAGCAACTCTGAGGCTGTCTTATTGATCAGATGATCAATGAGTCAGATGATCGGAAGTAATATTTTTGACTCTGGTCACCTGAGTTTTGTTTATAAGTGAGTGAGTGCACTTTGAGCCGGATCCAACTACACCTTCAGCAGTGCGGGGATCACTGCACTAGGCGGAAGGATACACGTGTTCAGTTATAGTTCCAACCATCTAACTTCTCCCCCTTTAAACAAATTTCCAAGACATGTTTTTCAAATCCACATGATACACTGTGTAAATAAAACAGCTTCAGAGCTGCTGTAAGGTTTATTTTTTCACTTTGAAGGAGCTAGGCTAATGACTGTAGATCTTAAGCCTTTATGCTAAGCTAACATGAAATGCTACCCATAGGAATCGAACCAGTGGACGTACAGAGGTGAAAATGGTATCGAACATCTTGTCTCAGTCTGGGTAAGTCAGGAAAAGGAAATTTTTCCCAAAACATTATCCCATTATCCCATCCCTTATTCCTTTAAATATACCAAATGTCAAATATTTTACCAGTCTCTGAAACCCCATGAAAATTATTAGAGGGCCAAACCTTGCTCATGGGCCTCACTTTGGACTGAAGGCATCAAATCTATCAGAAAAGAAGACATTTACACCAGGAGACCGTTGGCCTGTACGATGCTAATCTGCTCTGCTGTCAGAAAAGCTGCACTGATTTGCACAAAAAGGTGAAACTGCAGTCCCATACTGCCAGCTAAACAGACCTCTGTTTCCATGGCAGGAGGTTTCCCAGCACAGATTCCTGTCAAGATTGAACAGTGCTACAATTGCAGAGGGTTACTCATGTTCCTGTTTGTGGTTTCTGTCAAGACAGACTGCAGTTGTTATGGGATGTAAAGCCATGTCTACTCAACAGATGTCAAAGGGCAGTTATGCCACACTTGAATGCCTTTCCAAACCTTTATTTATTCATTGAAACTCAACTGAACATGCATGCTCCATCTTTTTTTTCCCCAATACCCTGCCTCACCTTCATCCATTTACATGTTTATGACTGGCAGCTCCACTGAAACAGTTCAAATCAAGCATCCATGAAAAGCTAAAGGCAAACCAACACTTTCACCTTCAATGAAATTAAACTAAATCATGTCATAATGACGTGTATTCTCTCCATGCTGTCTTGTGGATCTTGGAAGCATTTTGTCGTTATCTGGGGAAAAAAAAAATCACCTTTTCAAGAACTGAGAAAAACACAGCCCTGTTTCTCGTTTGATGGTGATGCAGTTTTGATCGTGTCCAGAGAGTTTCAAGAACTTCAGACAAAATTCTCAACCCACCGAGGAGTAAGAAGTAAAATAATCAAAACTGAGTGACAAGGTTTTCATGACAACAGCGATATAACTGCTGTTCAAGTGGCGTGGAGGCAGCTGCTTTGTCCCTCATCAGTGCTGGATCTTTGACAGCACCAGCTTACCTCCATCATTGATGCCAACTACTTTACCGGCCGCACGTCCTGTCAGCGTGCCCTTGAGCAAAACACTGAACGCTGAAACCTGCTCACTCCTGGATGTGAGCATCACCTAATGCCTGAAATATGAATGTGTTCCCTTAAACCTGAGGCAGGACAGGAGGATCCATAATTGTCCTGTACAAGAGTTCAATTAGATCATGTGACGGTGTGATCACATGGACTGCACTTTTGAAATCCCTGGGTGCGTCAAGCTGAACTTTAGCTGCATACATTTATTTATTTTTTACTCTCTTTATTAAACAAGGACCATGCACAAAAATCATTAATCTCAAAATGCGAAGAGATTATTTTAGCTAATTTCCATCTGCAGCCCCTGGGCAGGTGCACACAGATCATCCACCAAACACTAAAAACATTCATCTACATACAATAACATCACATAGTCTCACACTAACAATTATACACTCAAATCTATGAGCATACATCAACATATAAATACAGCACATTCATCCAGCGCAACTATAAAATTACCGTCCCTTCATCATCAATAAAGAAGACATTAATCCTCTTTTTAAAGCATAAGCAACTACTTCCTCTTGTCTATTTTTATTTTTAACAACAAAATGAGATGATGTTGTGATGTCATGATCATGGTCTAATAGGCAACATGGGTCATCACACCTAGAGGGACTTGCCAAACCATAAGTCTTTTTACTGGTTTCACTTCAGGCCTCATTGCTGTCCCAGAGGCCTTTGCACCTTGTGAACACCACAGAGTTCAACGTGTATGTCAGTACAGACAACCGTTTCCCCCAAAAATCCATTTAAAAGCAATTTTACAGATTGCAGCACAATACTGGAGGCTCCGCTGCAGACTGAAAACGGCTATCCACAAAAAAACAAGCCGCTCTTGGCAAGCAGAACGCAAGCTTGATGCACCAGCATGCAGTTTCAGTCAAAATGGAAGAGACCATAAGCTGGAGTGTGTTTCCTATACTGGTGAATTAGCAGAGGTGAGGTCCACCCAGTTCACCCACTCACGCCGCAGGGACAATTTGAAGTAAGAGCTCCACTACATGTTGGGGAACAATGCCAGTACAATCCATCTATGTTGCTCGGGGCACAGACTGTAGCGCTGCTGATGTGTGTGTGTGTGTGTGGGAATTGTATTCCTAATGGGAGTGTCGTGGCCCCTGAGAATCCCTCCTGCCCGTCTTTTCAACATAAAGCCTCCTAAAGCCTCTCACACATGGAAACAGATCGGAGCAGCCAAGTCAAGCACGGCCCCGAGCGCAAAGTGGGAACCACTGTCAGACAAATGCAGCGTGTTCTTTGTTTTTTTTTAATTCATAATCCTTACAGTCTGAGGTTATCTGCAGTGTGTGTGTGTGTGTGTCTGTGTGTGTGTGCATACATGCCTTATATTTAAATTACCCTAAAAATAACAATCCAGTGCAAGTGATGTCAACAGAGAGAAAGCAGGAAGTACTTAACATTCAATTTTATCATTTCACTGTTGATTTCAAAGATCAATCTTAGATCAATTTCTTCTAGGGTAGTTTTTTTTTCCTTGTCATTCTTTCATTTTCTCAGGGTTAATCGGTACAATTTCTCTGCTGCTGCTCTGTCTCTTCAGTCCTGGTGAAGCTAATTTAGCTCTGCACTGTAACCAGAGGCGCTGAATCAGATCTTCTTCTTCTTCTTCAGATGATTGACAAATTTTTGAGGCACTGAAGATGGACAGAACTGCCCACAGCAGGGATAATGTGGCGATCAAAGGCAAATCGGGGATCCCAAAGTCATGTTGAATTAATTATTTCCTACAACTTCTGCTCACTGTGATTAAATCGGTGTAATTAACTTGTGACATTTAAAAGCGAGGTCTTGATGCTTGCTTTTCGCAACACAGTTTGCAGCTCCGCCAATCAGATTCAACTGTCTGACATTTGTTCAGATGTTGATTTAAAAGGACTAGAAACTGATTTTTTAGATGTTAACTGATTGCCACCTGTTGTTTGAAACAGAAGACAGGTATTTGTTTAAAGGAATACTCCAATGTTTTTGGGCAAAATCCCCTTTTTCCAACTTACCCAGACTGAGACAAGATGTTCGATACATGTATTTCAAATCCACATGACACACTGTGTAAATAAGACAGCTTCAGAGTTGCTGTAAGGTTTATTTTTTCACTCTGACAGAGCTAGGCTAATGACTCCTGTAGACTTCAAGTCTTTATGCTAAGCTAACATGAAATGCTACCCATATTAACTGAACCAGTGGACACACAGAGGTGAAAATGGTATCAAACATCTTGTCTCAGTCTGGGTAATTTGGAAAAAGGGGACTTTTCCCAAAATGTTGGAGTATTCCTTCAACATATGAATACAGATGTTGAGCTGCAGATGTTTTAGGTGCTAAATCAAAAATTCTGTTTTGAACATTAATGAAAGTTTTGTAGTTTTGAACTTCAGTTTAACTGCTGCTGCTCCTCCCTCCTCCTCCCCCTCCTCTCCTGCCCTTTGTGCCGTACAGTCTGTCAAACTCGAGGGTCAGGTGGAGTGTAACTCAGACTGGGGATACCGTCATGCTTTAATATGGCACAGCTTCCCGGCTGGGCGAGGTTCTCCATTTTTTAAGCTCTGTGATCAGCCCGATTTCTGTCCAAACCCCGTCCAACCGGTAAACTTTGATATATAAAACACACGGTGAAAAGGTAAAGATGTGTATGTGGCCCAGCAGGGGGCCCGTGGTGCCGAGGCCTGCAGGTGCAGCAGTTAAAGATGTGGCATAAAAAAGCAGCAGGAGTGGGCACGGGTGGTCTTTAAATAACAGGCCACACACCTCGAGCGTGAGGGGAACCGATCTGCACCACCAAAGTGCAAGTAATCATGTTAATAACATGTTTTCTGTTAAATTAATATAAATACACGAATATGAAGCTGAATGAAAACAAGAGGAGAAAAACAAAATGATGCCAAATGATCCATTCATGGAAATTATTAGAATGATGGATTTGACCTTTGACCTGCCAGTTTTTGGATGAAACGACCTGTTGTTTAGTGCTGTTTAATTCTCAGTAGATGACAGTAACTTATGCATATATATTTATATAAGTAACATATTAGTGTCCAAAGTGGATTCAATAAAGGACTCTTAGGTTTAGAATTAAATTGTAGACTTTCTAAATTTCTTGTAGGTTTCTACCTTCGACTAACATCTTTAACAGACACACAATCCTCTCACTTTTACATGTGCACACATATGTACACCCGCACGCACACACACACATACACTCCATCACACACATACGTCATATGCTATATAACTACCATCTAAAACCTCCACTTTCTGATTATTATAGCATAATCTTTGTGGTTAATAGGCATTCTCATATTTCATTTAGGTTTTTATGAAAAATTGCTAGTTTGAGGCCATATTACTTCTAAGTAGGCAATTAAAACAAATTGCCTCTTGTCATGGGGAAATATGGCCGCCTATGATAAGTTCCATATGGAAATTTATTCCACATTTCTGTCTGTTTCAGCTACCAGTCAATGGGTTTTGCAAAAGTAGAGGGTCTGTGATTGAATTCGACCCACCACGCACTCACACATGAACACACACACACACACACACACACACACCCTCACATATAAACCTAAATGCACATGCATGTATGTTGGATATATGTGCCTGAAAGCATGTAGAAACACTCATGCAGGCACGCCCGTACACACACACTCACAAAACAGGCGCACAAACACACCGACATAAACACAACCATCCACCTACTCACTCACACTCACACTCTCTAACACACACACACACACACACACACACACACACACACAGTCAAGCATAACCGAAGGGCTTCAATATAGATTTCACACTTGAGCTAAACCTCCTTAACTTCTCCCAACAATATGGACGCCTCGAGCCGTGTCAGCTCCCTCCAAACACTCGCTCGCTCTTCAGACAGCATCCTCACTCTGCTTTAAAAACGCATTTCACTGCAGATGGTGCAGAAAAGTGTTTATAAAATTATAAAGAGTTTAATTATAGATCTGCTTTAATTGGCAGAGAGGAGAGGAATTGACATGACAGAAAACTGCGAGCTGCGTTCAGAGTTGAGGATTCACTGAACTCTCTTTGACCCTGCCCAAATCTGATGCTCGCCATATCCAGATTGAGGTCAGATTGATTGATTTAATCTGTCAGAACGTCAGAAAAACACCTGAATCTGATTATGTTTGTATGTAGTTTGAAATGCAATTCAAATCAGATTTCCACAGATACATCACAGATTCAAGACGGTTTTCAGACTGTCACTTGCAGCACGACGCATGACAGAATTGAAATAAATAAATAAATAAAATATGAAGAACCGTCCATAACTGCAGCTCACACGTCTCCTCCGTCTGCTCTGACAGAGGAAATCTGCGCCTCCATTTTGATAAATAGGTGATGTGAAGGCAGAGATGATGCACGTGTTTTCCA
>OMKZ01053627.1:0-11205 GCA_900302535.1 Neoniphon sammara
TAAATTACTGCATGGTTGGCAAGTTTCAATTGGACACACTGAGACTCAAAGCGGGGATCTTTGTATCCCCAGAGAAGTCGACTTACTGACTGTGTAACTTGGTAGACATGGCTTTCCACACACCCTCTTACAACTTGAGGCAATGACATCATATTTGCCAGACTGTGGTATTTTTGACTGTTTAAGCCAGAATCGCTTACAACAGTCACAATGTTGTTGAGAGTCAGAATGTTGGTGAGTGTCTACAAGAATCAACTGAGTTGTGAAAAGGGGCTCGGCTAAAGTATAGGGATGGGGCTAACTCACACCATTGAAAAAGGAACTCTCTGCTGAGTTCAGTGATGCCTCCTGCAAGAGTCTATGACAAACGCTTCATGAGTTATGAAAGTGGGTGTGGCTAAAATGTAAATGTAAGACTCAATCACCCTGGGATTTGAACCTAGAATCCTGGTGATAAAATCCTGAAAAAAATCACAACACAGTCTGCTGATTTCAGCTGTATTGTCAAAGATTTTGGTGAAGTTTGAGGAAACATTTGGTGAAATAGAAAATGTTGTGCATACAGTGCAAATTACAGTAAGACAATGAATGTCTTACTGTAAGTCCGAACAATATCAATAGGGATCCAGCACTTTGTGCTTGGTCTCCTAATAATAATAATCCTAACAAATACAATAGGGTTCCCGCAGCTTCACTGCCTGTACCCCTAATAATACCATCATTGACAAGCAATACACTATTCCTTTTGTGCAAACACTGCAGACTGTTTCACTCTGTATAGGTTTAGATATAGATATAGATAAATTAGATAGGTATAGATTTATGTATAGGTATAGATATATTTAGTTTTATAACTGGGCCAAACCTGACATGGACCACATATAGCCATGAGTTAACAAACACTGCTCATTCTAAAGTTTTTCTGTATTTTAAGGCTTTGTAGTACTTCTATGCCATGGATAAATAAACACATGAGCCAATGCAGGAGGGATAAATGCAGATGGTATGCAAATGACACTGTTGAATATGACACATTGCTTCATTTCATGTGAAACCAGACAGGGCTCACAGACTCTGACTTAGTTTAAATACCTGTGATGTAACGACGTGACGTAACATTAGTACTAATAGCAAAAGCAAAGTGGGTTGAAAGCTAGAGCGAACAACAGAGGTCAGATAGGGCAACCCTAGCAAACACCTCTGGATATATCAGTTAGAATTTGCTTTAGGGTCATGAAAAAGTGCTTCAGTGTGCTTGATAAATCTCTCTCCAAAATTAATTGTCTTCCATGTTTAAAAAATTAAGCTGTGTACATAGAAACGCCTCTGTAACCAGTCTTTACCAACATGACCCTATCCATATTCAGTAAACAATTCACCAATATATATCTGAAATTCAATTTTTTCCCCAATTAAATTAATGTAAAGTTCAAATATTTATTGTCAAGTATAGCAACTCCACTTGCTTTTGTGTAGAATAATAGACATGTTCAATCCAGTCTCTGTTCAGCTTTATGATGCCTACTTCAGAGAGATGGGTATCTTGAAGAAGAGGGTCTATGGATTGTATCTATAAACATGTGACTTTTTTAAACAGAGGAGTTAATCCCCCTCACATTAAAATACAACTTTGCATTGACTCGTCATATAAAAAAGAGGGTGAAATTGGATAAATGTCTCTGACAATGGACATTATACAGATACAGAGCAGTGATGAATTAAAAGTGGGTTATGCAGTAATGCTGAACCTGAAGGAAGTTTATAGGGAAATAGCATTACTTAAGTAATGCTGATTGAGAAATAATGCATTACACCCCCCATAAGCTAACCACAGTGCCACTTGGATACTTGATATCAATTGTAACTAAAAACAGGTTCGTCAAATTTGAGCCCGCAGTGTCCACAGGATCCGTCATTTTCACGTTTCCCATTCATTGTCTATGTCAGCAGCTCTGCAATGCATTCTGGGAACGTCATGCTACGTTTCGGGAGATGGGGCAGAGGTTGTCGGCTCTTCATTTGTATAAAGTTGAGATCTGGGCTACTTTATGAAAATCACGGGGCGTCCAGCGCAACTTGACGCCTCTGGAAACTCCCACAAAACTTTTAAACTAACTGTCGCCAATCAAAAATGAAGACAGATTCAGCAACTGTGGACAGGAGTGTTTTTAAATGCAAGGGGTCGCTTCCCAGCTTTGGACACTTGAGGTGGTATCACGATAAATGATTGGCAGGCGATGTCCTTAGAGGAAACCAATACAAGAAGCATCATACAAGATTGGAAACCTTGACACAGCAGTTAATAATTTTCCATAACTACTGATCTTCTGACCAAGAACAAAAACATATGTTGCGGGGAAACGGTGTGGGAAGGAAACTGACTGGGAGACTGGGGGGATATTAAACTTGGACTCGAATTGAGTGAACTGTGATTTTTGGGAGGGACTGGTTAACTGGGACTTGTGTTTGAACTATACAGGGGGGTGGGCGGGCGTGTCCTCCTTGTTTGCTCTCGTCCACAGGTGTGGTGAATGTGGAAATCAGAGCTGACCGGCGGGGGAAGCAGAAGTGACAAAGGAGAGAGGCAGACAGCAGAGGGCAAGCCGACTGAGCACCGACTGTGCTGTAGGCACGACACGTTGTGAGGGCGAGTTGCCGCTGTGTGAGACCCCGACTTGGACCCCCTTCCTACGGGCTCTGAAGGAATCATCACCACTGAACTCGCCTAGTGGAAACCCTGCTCTTCCGAGATCCACATTGAATTATGAGTGAGTGTTGAAGCGGCACTCGGCTGTTCACTGATTTGGGTAGCTGACCCCTAACCCGTTGTTACACAAGTAGTTTGAATGAATACTGTCTTACTGTCTAGTTACTTGATTGCAGTGAAAACTGATGCTTTTGGTAATGCGTTGTCTGAAGTAACTACCATTCCATATTTCTCCCTCTTGGAACCCCTACTGTATTATAATAACCCCCCAGGCTGATTAGTGGCCTTGAGTATTGTCAGCTTTTATCCTTCTTTGTGTATAATAAAGTGTTGTCACATACCTGCCTTGTGGTCTATTGGGGATCAAACAAAGTAACCTGTGCTTCCTTGAGATTTCTGTGGGCATCCTCTCAATAGCCCACTTATTGACACATACACACTCCTCTACAATTGTGCAAACACTTCCTAGCTGCACCTGATCGGACGAATGCTTTCACTTGTGGGCTGTCTTCTCCCGGATTTCTAACCGGACCAACATGGCGGCTGTTTTGGATATTTTCTCTTATATTACTAAAACAGTCCATTGAAATGTGTTTTGGAAAATATTTGAGGTAAGAAATGAACTATGCAGTTGCTGAATCTGTCTTCAGTTTTGATCGATGACAGTTTTGCGGGAGTTTCCAGAGGCGTCAAGTCACGTGCTGGATGCCCTGTGATTTGCATAAAGTAGCCCAGACCTCAACTTTATGCAAATGAAGAGTCGCCAACCTCCGCCCCGTCTCTCGAAACGCAGCACGACGCTACCAGAATGCATTGCACAGCAATTGCTTATTTTATGCCTCCTCGTCTCCTCCGGCTCGTGACCCGGAAAACCATCTGTCTCCTCGATCATCAAGTATGTCTCAATTCATTTGGTGCTTCTCATTCGCTTATTTTGCCTCCTGGACTCCTCCACTCACCCCCTCTCCTCATCTTCGTCTCTCACACAGGAGAAACGATCTGAGGAGACGTGAGGAGAGAGAGAGAGGAGTCGAGGCAACAGCAATTTAACGAAAAGAGACATCTTTGCCCACTCAGCCCTCATTTTAAAGTGCCTCAGTTACGACGTGTTGCACATTCTACCCATGATACCATCATTTCTTCTACCTGAAGGTAATCTGAAGGCCTTTTTCTTTTCATCTTCCACTCTTTGAAAAGGTGGTTCTGGCCTCAACACTGCAGATCTGAGACTCATCCTGTCTGAAGATCTGACCAGCATGAAGTATATAGAGAGACAGAAAATTCCTGAAAACCCAGAGAGGTTTGACTGCTGCTGCCCCGTCCTGGGCTCTGAGGGCTTCAAGGCAGGGACGCACAGTTAGGATGTTGAGGTTGGAGACAATACAGATTGGGGACTGGGTGTGGCAGCAGACTGTGTAGAGGAAAGGACGCATCCAATCTAGATTTTAGAGAATAGGGTTCCGTGACAGTAAATACTTTGTGGACTTGCCATCCCATCGATTCACTGCTCTCCCAATGCAAAGGAAGTTCCAGAGGATCAGAGTTCATCTGGACTGGAACACAGGAAGGCTGTCGTTCTCTGATCCCGATACTAACACACACATACACACCTTCACACACACACTTTAACTGACAGGATGTTTCCATACATTAACACTGGGAGTGATCTCACACTGAAGATTTTACCGGTGAAGGTTTCTGTAACAGTGGAAAAGCACATTAAGAGATGATGATGATGATGATGTCAAGCACATCAGGCATCTCTCATTAAATTAAATACTGCTTATTTTAAGGTTACATTAACAATTATTTCAGATCCATTATTCTCATCTTCAGGTTGATCTATTGACGTTATGTATGTGTTGCCTAGAAACATACCGTGGAGAGATCATGAATGAATTATTGCTTTCTGGTGCAGTACCTCTTGCTCCCTTGTAAATAGTAGTGTTATTTAAGAGTCATCTTAAATAAAACTGTTGGGAAGTTTGCTGAGCACATTTTGCAGTATTAAGACACATAATCATTACAGACTATGTAATGTATATATCAACATATAAAATTTAGAAATAAGTTAAACGACTTCTTTAATAACAGAAAATAAGTCAGAAAGAAGCAAAAAGGTAAACAAATATATTAAGTGAATCACATCAGCAGTAATATTGCTGATGATGTGCAGCAGTTCCTAATCTGAATTATTAATCTATGAATTTAACAATACTGAATAAATACTGAATTTCTGATGCTTAGGATGTGTATTTTTTGCCATCTCCTCAGCTGATATTTTGCTTTTTCAAATATAAATACTACAGGCTGTTATGTTTTCCGCACCATGTTCTGCACACTATGATGCCTTCACTGATCCTTGCAGACCCTTTGCATGACAGCAAACTGGCAGCTTTTGCACATGCCATCCAGAAAACTGTCAGCGTACTTGTTGATGAAGAGTTCACAGTGACACCTGCTGGACAGTTTGTGTAATTATAGTTTGGACGTAACACAGCATCTGTTTTTTGATATAGAAACATATAAAACTGGGTATCAACTGAATGGAAGATACACAAATTGATCTGTACTTTCTCCCAGTGTCTTTAGTTGATTTCTGTTCTGTTTTAGTTAAAATGGAAATAGCCTTGCCAAGAAGGGGTTGTCCTGTCCTAAAACCCAATGAGATTAGTCTCAGTGATGATATAACCTCATTCCCAAATTGACTGTACACTCATGATTGTACAATCACCAGCCCCTTTAGAACTTGAGAACATTCTGTAATTGTCCCCCATGATCAAGGGTCTATGTTTTAGTCTCTGTGCTCTCTGATGCTCTGCTCCTGTTTTGAATGAAACTTGGGAGAATGAAGGATTTTGACTTTTTGAATATAATCCCGATTTGCCCACCAACAGGCCAACAGGGCCCTAAAAGGTAGTGTCCACAAGATCCGTCATTTCCACGCTGCCCATTCATTGGGTGCTTCCCATAGATATATAAAGAGAACGGTGCTTCCCAATTGCTTATTTTATGCCTCTTCGTCTCCTAGCTCCTGCAGTCTCTAAAATAACTAACGTTAGTGGCAGAGATAAATGAATGACTGACTGAATAAATAAATAATGTGCGATTTCAGAGAGAGAGAGAGAGAGAGAGAGAGAGAGAAGTCTGCCTGACTCATTGATCCTTGAGTTTTGCGCAAGTTAGAACCTCTGACCCCGACCATGGCTCTGAACTATCAGCAGCTTAACTGTGCTGTGTGTTGATAAATCCTTGCTGATGATGCTGGCGCAGCAGATGGATTTGTAATTGCGGCTTTTTCTCACAGTCCAGCCCTTGATTCTGCTAGTTTTGCCTTTGAAATACATATTCTTTGAAATACAAAATTCTACAGTATATTGTAGCCCATAAATTATATCCTATTGTGTCACCTTCATGATCAAAGTGACAAATAACAACGTGTAGTTGAGAGGGGAGCGAGAGGATCATAGCAACACGCTGCTGCCTGTAGAATTCCTATAATACTCCTAAAATATTTCTATGATCATTCAGTAATGCAGTAATTCAGCGATGCTGAAAATACACTCCCAGACCAAACCACCTCTGTAACAAAATCATTTAGGAGAGACTTGTCCAGATATAATTTATTTTATTTTTTGGCCCTGCTATAGATGTTGGAAGTGGAGCAGGTCGCCTAATCTGACTGAGGAAATTAACCTGCACTGACTCCACAGCTCAGCTGCTACAGTTGTTAGGGTTTTGAAAAATAAGCATTATTAAAATGCTTTATGTCCACATCCAGTAAAACAATAGGCCTACCCCAAATATGTGTTTAGCCTATAGCAGGGGTTCCCAACGTTTTTGACTCTACAGACTCTACGGATCATATTTCTGGTGGACCGGCGGGGGTGGTGATTTGATGGCACTTTACTACTAGTGTCTTATCATGAAATAACCCTGCTTGAAGCATATTGTGAAAAACGTGAGAAAAACCCTCCCCGAAAAAAACTCAGTCTGCTGCATGAAATTTAAAGGTATATTTTCTCATTACTTTAATAGACAGTTATAAAAATACACTTGTAGTAGGGAGAGAAGGGACATAACTGGATGCAATGGAATTGTGGAATTAGAAATGTCAGTTATGGTTAAGGCGTCCTGCAACAATGTCCTGGGAGGTGCACATGGGTGTGTGTGTGTGTGTGTGTGTGTGTCTTGGTTGGTGGTGTGGGAGTGCTCCCATTGGGCCATCCCCCATGTTAAAAATTTACAAATAGATAATAGATAGATAGATAGAATGCATATTTTTTACTGGGGCAAAGTTGCATTTTTACCTTTAGAGGGGAACAGAATAATTCATCCCTGAAGATCCAAAATTCTAGAATGAATTGGTATTTCAGTGTCTAAAGTATCTGAAGCAGTCTTAATGTATTTCCAAAAGTCATTCCGGTATGAACAGTTCAAGAAATTATGAAGTAAATCTCCACCTATAAATTTACATCTCTGGGAGAAAGATATATATTTGCTTATTCTCTACATTAAGCAGCACAGTAAGTCCTACTGAAAATATTGCATTTATGTGTATTCAGTCGAATTAAAACAACCTGGAACATTTCAAGAATGTTATGCAAATCAGCATCCTCACAACTGCACCTGAGATCTATTGAGATATATTTTATCATGGGATGGCAAGTTGTTGTTAATAAGAGCATAGATGAATGTTGGATCCTTTTTGGTGCCACGGGTTAGCAAATGGTCCTCAAAGGGAGGCTGAGGTGGAATATGTGGGAAATATGATGAACACAAAATGAAAATTGTTACATTAACTCTAGAAAATGGCATTACTGTATAAATCTTTAACTGTCTATGCTGTCATTACCCCAATTTTTTTATCTGACTCAGGTGAAGAATATTGGGTTTTCCTATAAAAGAATATTCCTATGAAATAAACGATTTAAGCTGATGGCAGCATGAGCCTCTTGCCATGCATCCTAAGAGTTTAAAATGATCGAGTTCTTGATGATGGTAGCATGGATTCTTTTGGAGCTCAGGGAAGTTTTCATTTCTTGTCAGATTGAAAGCCATCTAGCTTTCAAACTGAGTGGAAATGAGCTGCAGGATAATAGGCTCTAAAATTCTGAAGATTTAATTCACCCTCACCATATGGGGCTTGAAGAGTTGAGAGTTTAAGTCTGGGAATTTTGCCTTTCCATAAGACGTTGGATGCAGGTTTATTGGATTCATTGATAATAAACACCTGGGGGTTTTGACTGGGACACAGTGGAACAAATAAAAATTTGGCCAATTTATTAATTTTAAGTTTATTCACTTTTCTAATTAGAAATAATGGCAGTCCCTCCATTTTTATAAATCCATTTTAATTCTTTCAAGAAGCTTCCTATGATTGTCTCTGAGAACCTTTTCAACAGATACATTTGAATCCAACAAGGTCTTTAATCCTATTGTCCTGTTTATTAATAGGTATAACAACACTGTATTGCTGGAAACCTAACAAAGGGAGGGGTTTAAAGAAACGGTTTAAAGAAACAGAAAGAAAAGCTAAAAGGTTGTGAAAAGACAATTTGTGCTTGAAGACCAGGCTGAACAATTCTCCCATTAATTATAGTGAAATCAGACCGTTCCTCTGATCAATGAGTTGAAAACCACATGAAACGGTGTGGACCCATTCCAGAGATCTTGACGGGAGTAACTGCTCTTCACTGCTGACGACAAAAAGACTATTGTCGCTAACAAACAATTATTAATGTTGTTTTCTTTGTGTCACAGGGAGGACTGTGGAAAATGCCTTGCTGAGCCACCAACATTATCCAAAATTGGATTTGGGGTGACAGTGAAAACGAATGTGTACACCTGGCACTCCCAGGATCTAATCAGGGCTGTGATAGAGTGCAGTGCATCCATTCCGGCTGCGGTCTTTCTCACAGGAAATAAGTGCAATCCTTTCTTTGAGGTGTGTGAGTGCATTGGTTTGGAGGCCATATCTTAAGAGGCAGTGGTATAACATTATGGTGGTGTACAACAATCGTCTATTGCTTTATTAAAATGACAAAGCACTGTTTGAGTCTGTTAAAGGAATACTCCAACACTTTGGGCAAAATATCTTTTCTCCGACTTGAATACAACAAAGGCGCTGAAATTCAGCACATTTCATAAAAATGCCATATCATTTTAGGAGAAGTTAGATGGTAGGCACTAGAGATGGTAACCATGTTGAACACATATGTTCAGCGGTTATAGTTCCCTCCAAGACATGTATTTCATTACCATGTAACACACGATACATTGTGTAAATAGGACAGCTTCAGAGTTGCAGTAAGGTTTATTTTTTTCACTTTGATGGAGCTAGGCTAATGACTCCTATAGACTTCAAGTTGTTATACTAAGCTAACATGAATAGTTAACCATCGGAACCGAACCAGTGGACGTATAGAGGTGAAAATGGTATCGAATATCTTGTATCTGTCTGAATACGTCGGTAAAAGGGTATTTTGCCCAAAAAGTTGCAGTATTCCTTTAAAAATATTGGTATCATTTTTATATAGTACTGGGACACAGAGATGTAAACAAGGTCTAGCGACACCTCTCAACCCCCCCCCAAAAAAACAAAACAAAAACCCTTGGTAACCCTTGGTCTTGACATTGGTATTAATTACAAGCCCCATCAGTGTGGTGTGTTGGAATACCACCTCACTCTTGAGGCTGCGGTGACTGAACGGACAAACTGAGTAATTTGGCTTTCCGTGATGTGGTGGGGTTCAGAGGAGGATGTTGAAGCAGGGGAAACATCAGCCTCTGTCCTAATCCCCTCTTACGTGTGAGAAACTACAGGGACAAGGTGATTCTGCCAAGGTATTGACAATACAAGTTCCCTTGAAGAAAAGCTGCTGCTACTGCTGTTACCTTTAGCCTCTGGTGCTGCACGCACATCTAGGTAGAAATTAGATGGAACATTCTGTTTTGGGAACATTAGAAGGTTCTTTCTCTTGCTCTATTCTCTCCTTTCATTTCTCTTCTCTCCTTGAATGTTGGCTTTGTAATGTTAGGTAGAAATCAATTAGAGATAGCCTAAAGACTCTAAATCACAGTGGATCGTGTGAGTGATTAGTAGTGTATCTCCACGAATGTTCTAACCTGTCTGAGGACCATCCATGGGACATGAAGGCTGAGCACTGATTCCCTGGAAAGCAGTGGGCCCTTTTGAGCTCTGGGCCTATAAGTGCAACAACACTGGTTGCACTGGTATTAGTTACACTATCCTGGTATTCCGGCTCAGTGCACAGTGCCAGGATCCTCAAGAGAAGTCCTGTTTTTCTCACAGCTCTGTACACTTTGATTGCTTGTTGGGAGATCGATGTAACCCCTGTGGAAATGGCCTGACCACATAGGAGGCATTTTAAAGACTTCTGCGCTACTGTTTTTTTTTTTTGAAACCTAAAGCAGAGCAGCCTGCTATGTTCTTGCATTGTTGCAAACAACTCAAAATGGCTGCCCAGAAGTCATGCCATGAGCAAATGCACAACCATTAAAGTCAGTTATTTCATCATGCTTTCATTTCATAATCTTTGGAAAAAATTGCACCCAAGTTTCATTTTGTAAGCTACTTATGAATAATGCATTTAATGTGTTGATTTCCGCATGTTATTCTCAAAAAATATGAAATCAATGTTAAGGTCAGCACTTCTTGTCCCAGGTTGTCCCAGAGGTGAATGGTGAAGGGCCGACCAGGCTGACACTGCAAGGTCCAGAAGTTGTTTTCCTCTGTAGCCACAAACACCTGCTGCCCCAAACTATTCTTTACCATGTAAACATTGTTTATTTCCCAGCCAGTAACAACTTCGGCCAGGTTCAGCCTCTGATGGATGAGGAGCTGGTCAATCAGAGTCAGATACTCGAGTCCTGGGGGCAGCCCAGAGGTCGGCCAGGGGCAGGCATGAGCTCAGGAACCTCAGGCAGTGTGCAGCTAGGAGGAGCTGCTGATCCATGGTTCAATGGTGCTGGGTACACTGTGTTATCAAAACGGTGCATCCCAATATAGTATATTGGTATCACAGATTGGCCCACTTCCTTTGTTCTTCTCACATGTCTTTAGGTACCTATTCAAATTCCCAAAGATACACAATAAAGTGATTATACAAAGTTACTCAGTGATGTCGAGCAAACACTTAACTTGTAAATGCTTACAATAGCCATAGCTGCTTCTCAATAACACTGGTTTGTTTAACTGTCTTTTTAAGGCATTTAATTGGCTGCTGTAGGGTGTTATTGGTGGTTGCTAGGTGATTACAAATGGCTGCTAAGGTGTCTCTACACATTAGCAACACTACTCAAAACTAACCAAAAACTAATCAAAACTGTTAGAGTTATGTTGTGCGCGCGCACACACACACTCACACTCACACACACACACACACACACACACACACACACACACACACTTTTTTCCTGTTTGATGGTTCAGGTTCAGATAGCTACTAGTTCAGCAATCTATCAAAGTTCAGCGA